>JAJLVP010000343.1:0-31126 GCA_030570435.1 Pichia ethanolica
TTGTTTAATCGTTAAATTAAGTTTATATTGTAGATAAAATCTAATGTAATTTAATATAATTACCGAAACGTATTTTCTAAGACTTGATTTGATTTGTAATAAGGCATCATTAATTTCTGCATCTTTAGAATTAGAATGATTAGAATGTTTAATACTTATATTATTAATATTCGGTTCACAAATATTACTAATTAATCTTTCAAATGTTAATCCACTTTCGGAAGTTAGTTTATCAGAACAAATAATTAATGTTTTCATTAGTGATATCAAAACAATATCAACTAAATGGTGTCTATTTGATAATCTTTTCCTTTGATATAAAATAATCGAAGAAAAAATTTGACATAATTCAATATAATAATCATTAATTTCATTAACTTTCTCATTTTCTTGATTTTGTGCTAAATCATTAGAAATAAATGTTATTAATACAAGTGTTAATTCCATTGTATATTGTGTAAATAACCATATCTTATTAGATACTGCATCCTTTAAAGATTTCAGAAATACTTTGATATCATTTTTTGAATAAGGCTGACCTTCCATATATGTTAATATTTCAGAAATTGTTCTAACGAATAAGAAATGAATTAATTTAATATTTTCTGATTTATTAAATTTACCCACATTATTAATAAAATAAGAACTTAACTCTACATATTTATGGAAATCTTCTTTAGATGCCTCTTTAATGGAATTGCAAACGGATAACCATGATTCAATAAAAATATCTTCATCTTGAGTTAATTTATTTATAAAAGAATTAATATGTTTTTCATTATCATTATTGTTTGATTGTAAAATAACATATAATGCAAAAATATATCTAGGTTTATATAGTTTATTCAATGAACACATAAATCCAAATAACATATTTTTAAATTCTTCACTATCTTTTGAAAATCTGTATCCTAATTTATTAATAATTTGCTTGATATTTTCAGGAGTTGTTAGGTTATCATCATTTTCAAGATTGACATTTGTTAAATATTTTATTATTGTTGTTGAATCATTAATAGATAGTTTCTTCTCATTTGCTAATAATTTATAAATTTTATTGAAAGAGTTCGAAATTAAAGTATTTCCTTGTTCTTCATATTTACTATTCTTAGTCTGTTTGATTAATTTAATTGAAAGTTTTAAATATTGCTCATTTTTGGAACAATTAGTTTCATTTAATGTTTCAATTTTTGAGTTTATTAATTTAAATGCATTTAATAAATAATCATTTGATTCAACAGGTTGCTTAACATGAATATTTAAAATCATATCAATAATCAAATCAAGTTTGCTATCATTTAATTTGGCTAATTCAACAAGACTGTCAAAATCTGTTTCAAGTTTAGACTTATATGTTGGGATACTAAGAATTTTGATAATGCTTTCTTTAATATATTCTTGATCAATTTTTTTAAACAGAATATTCAAAATTTTGATTTTTTCATTTTTGCTTAATGCATAAACTGAAACGTTTTGTAGTAAGATCAAATATTTTTCATCTTCTAGAATCTTATTAATAAACTGCTTGATTATTTTATATTGTGACTGAATCAATGTATTTTGTAAAATTGAATTGATTTCTTCAGTTGTTAAATTTTTTAATAAATTTTCAATTAATAACTGTATTATTTTCTCGTCGTAAAGATTTTCAATTAAAATGAACCATCTGTTAAAAATTCTAATTTTAAAAGATTTTGAAGATTTTTTAATAAAAAAATCTTTAATGTTCTTCAAAAGCTTTTCAGTTGATTTAGATACATCTTGTTCAACAATTCTTAAAATGGAAAAATAATAATATTCATTACTTACATATTTTTCTTTAAGAATTTCAGCAGTTTCAGTTTCGATCTCCTCTTGTTCAAATAGATTTAGAATATAAAATTTCAATTTCCAACTTGCTTCACTTTTAATGTTCAATAATACTAACAAATCAGGCTTTAATTTATACAAGTGTTGAATCAAAATTTTACTCAATGAATTTTGAATTGTTCCTGAAACAGCCTTAAATAAACCTTTACAAACTGCCAATAAAAATACTGGTTGAACTTCAGGATTACTTGTGTATTTAGCGACTTCTTGTTTAACCAATATTGACAATTGTAAATATGAAAATAAAATAATTTTTGAAGATGCAAAATCAATAATTTCATCAGTTTCAAATATTGAGTTTGGGTATTTAATTATAAGCTCATCCCATAATTTAACCAATGAATCAATTTCTCTAGTTTTAATATAAGATTCAAATAATTCTTTAAATAGATTTAATGAACATTCATTATTATTAGTTGAGCATAGCTCGCATATTTGTTCGTTATATTTAAATGCAACATCTGAACTTCTCTTTATACAGTGTTTAATTAAATTAACAGATTCATCATCCTTTAATTTAAGAGAATTTTCAACCAATGTTGATAAAAATTCATTTGATAATGTTTTATTCATATCGGTAATTTCTTTCAATATTATATTTGAATATGATGGATATAAGTTGATTAAAATCTTAATTATATCCTCAAGTTGTTTAAGATCAACCTTTGTTATGATTATTCTTATTAAGTATAGAACTTCATCTTTTCCTAAATTTTTATTTGATTCAACTTTGGAGAATTGTTCAACAAATTTAATTGTAATTTTATCATCGTTTTCGACAAATAGGGTTTTATATAAAATGCTTTTTATATCTGATTTAATTTTTTCGTTATTTGTGAAAATTTGATTTGCGATAAGTAAATTTGCTAAACAAGAACGTGAAAATTCAGTTTTATGTTTTGTATCATAGTTTAAAGTATTTGAGTTATTCAATTTGAAAATTGAGCATACTAGCAATAGTACAGAATTATTAGTGTCAGTTGTGTATTTCTTGAAATCAATTATAAATAATAATAAGTAATTTATCAACAGAATATTTTGTTCATCTGATAAATGTATTCTAACACTGTTTAATAAATAAGTCATCGATTTAATCAAGTATTTTACATATATTTCATTTTTAAATAATTCTTTACTGTATACTCCTTTCAGAATCTTAGTAAATACATCACCGAATTTGAAATTAACTAATATTTTTGATCTAGTTGATACTAATTTTGAATCATTATTAAATCTTTCCCACACATAATTGAATAATTTCCATGTATATTCTGAGTATACAAATTTTTCAGTTAGCTTGTTTGATTGTGATATTCTCTCGATTAGAAGTTCTAACACAAACTTCTCTCCTTGTGGTAATAAAATTAAATCATCTGATTCATTGAATAATTTTTCTGTTGAAAATGTATATATATCAATCACTTCAGTGTCTTTGTTTCTTAAAAAACGAGAGATTGCTTCTGTAGTTTTCAGCTGTTCAAAATCTACCATATTCTAGTTACTACTAGATGAAATTTCTTGCTGTTTTAGTTTTTAAAATTAAAATACTTTTCGTATGAAACATGAACAAAAGCCAAATCTGAAAATTTAAACATTTTCCAAAAAAAATATTTTTCTCTTCGAGTAAAAAAAAAAAAAAAAGAAAATTAGGAAAAAAAAATAACAACAAAAGAATTTAGTTTTGTCTCGTTTCTGTTCATGTTTTCAGAATGGAATAAATGTTAATATATTTAACTGTAACGTTGGTACACATCTAGGATCATTGTATATTACAATTATTAACTCTCTAAGACAAATACAAGTATGGATGGCTCAAACAACCAGAAGCCTTTGTTTAGTTTTGGTAAGACCAATGACACCGGTAACACTGACACCGAAAGCTCAGATGGCAATAAATTAAAATTTTCATTGGATGCAACTAATAATAAACCTGCACTAACTTTTGGCTCAACTTCAGATAAGCCTGGTTTTGGTTTTGGAACAAAGTCAAATGATTCAGATAATAAACCTATTTTTTCCTTTGGAGATAAATCAACAGATCGAACTGATAAATCATTATTCACTTTTGGATCTACAACATCAGATAAACCATCATTATTTGGCGATTCAAAGGAATTGAACCAGAAACCCTCCTTTGGTTTTGGAAGTGCCCCATCTACCGAAAAAGAAGATTCAAAGCCTACCTCTAGTTTCGGGGGTACTTCTGCAACATCAGATAAGCCATCCTTATTCGTCAATTCCGAAGAGTCCAATGAAAAACCATCTTTTGGTTTCCGAAACACCTTGTCTTCAGCAAAAGAAGATTCTAAGCCAACACTTAGTTTTGGGAATAAAACAGCTGAAAACAAGAATGAATTCATTCTTGGATCTAATAATTTAGAAAAGGAAAGCGAATCTACACCAATTTTTAGCTTTGGAAGCAATTCCACAGCATCAGATAAACCACTATTATTTGACAATTCAAAAGAGTCTAACGAAAAACCCTCCTTTGGTTTTGGAAGTATCCCATCTACCGGAAAAGATGATTCAAAGCCAATATTTGCTTTTGGAAATAAATCTGCAACACCAGATAAACCATCATTATTTGGTAATTCAAAAGAGTCCAACGAAAAACCATCATTATTTGGCAATTCAACAGAGTCCAATGAAAAACCATCTTTCAACTTTCAAAGTAACCCATTGACACAACAAGAAGATTCTAACTCAACTTTCAGCTTTGGAAACAAAGCAGCTGAAACCAATAATGAACCATCGTTCAGTTTTGAAAAAAAATCCGCAACATCAGATAAACCATCCTTATTCGGAAATTCAAAAGAGTCTGATAAAAAACTTTCCTTTGGTTTTGGAAACACCGCATCAAAAGAAAAAAAAGATTCAGAGTCAACATTTAGTTTTGGGAACAAATCTGCAACATCAGATAAACCATCATTATTTGGTAAGTCAGAAGGCTCAAACGAAAAACCAAAATTTTCCTTGAAGACTTCATCAGAAGATAAATCAAAAACAGATGAGTCTAAACCAGCTTTTAATTATGAAATAAGTAACAAGGAATCTAAAACCGAATCAATAATATCTAATAATGAAAACAGTAAGAATACAAAGGAAAATGAGGATGATCAATTTTTGAAAAATTATACAGTACCATCAAAAGAGCATTTAATTCGTGATAACAAAGAAAATGATGATATTATGGATATTAGTAAAGATGATGAAGATGATGAATTTTTTGATGATGAGAATGATATTGATATAGACATTGATGAAAAGACAAATTTACCAATTAGAAGTTTGAATTTTCAATCAAATGATAAACCTTTGATAAATGAGGGTGAACATTTGAATTTCTCATTATCAGGTAAAACTGAAAATGGTGTTTTATTTGTAACTGAATCTGAGGATCAAATTAACAAACATAAAGATGAAAAAAATATTCAAATAAAAACTGAGCTTTTCCCATTTGAATTACTTTCCCAAATGGATCAATCAACAGAATACAGAGAATTTTTGAAAAGTTTATATAAAGAATTTGAACCTATATTAGAAAATAAGAAATATAAATATTATTTAGATTTTGAAGATGAAGATGAATATATGAATATTGGAATTGTTTCGAATAATAAAAATGAAAAAGAAGAACGAAAATTATTTTTAAGACAACTTATGACATTTACACTAAATGATTTAAATAAATTAATTAAAATTAAACTTAATAATGATTTTAATAATTTTACTGATCAATGGATAGGTAATTATGAACAAATTATTAATGTACTTTATTTATTAAATGCACTTCATTTTGGTAATGATGATGAAACTATTATATTATTTCAACAATGGATTGAAAGAATTGAAATTCAACCAACTGATGAATTACTTGAACTTGTATTTGAAGAATCTGATAAACCATATAAGAATAATTCATTTTGGTCAGTATATGTTAAGAAATTTTTATTAAGAGGATCATTCTCTAGTTTAATTGATGATTTAAAATCTTCACAATATGAAGAACTTAAAGAAGAAGATAATGAATTATTTAAATTAATTGAGAATTTTATTAATATAATTGAATCATATGATCCAATTTCATTTTCATTAAATATTAAGAATTTTTTAAATTGGAAAAAGGTTGTTGTTGAATTAAGAGAGTCTGCAAAAGATTTATTTGTTAAAAATGTTATGATTCATAGTGAAATTTTAGAATTATTAAATATAATTAGTGGTATAAATAATTCAATATTTGAGAATTCAAGTTCATGGTATGAATGTTTTATGGGACTTTATTTATATCAAATGCCAAGTAAGAAATTAATTAAAGAGTATATTAATAATATATTAAAAGATGATTTATTTGAAAATCCAATACCTGGGATTGAGACATGGGATTCAATTTGTATTGAATTATTTAAGAATAAATTTTTAATAGTAATTTCATCAATTGAAGCATTGGATAAATCCATTGGAACTTTCTTGGCTGTATTAATTGAAGCATCTGGATTATTAAAGGAGTATAATAATAATGGTAATAATAATAATAATCATGATAACAGAGTCGATGATTTAATTGGTAAAAGGGTAAATGAGAATAATATAAGTGATAGTATTGATAGAATGGTTGAAGATTTAGCATTAACTTATTTAAATAATCAAGAGTTATTCTCAATTGGTGTTGGTATATTAGTTAAAATTAATAATGAAAGAAGTAGAGAAATTTTATCTGAGTTACTACCAAGTTATGAAATTAAAGATTCTGATGATTTTGAATGGGTTTTATCAGTTTGTTCTAAGTTAAAATTAAGTAAGACAATGAAGACAATTCAACAAATACAAGGTGAACGATTTTTTAATAAAGAATTAATTGGAAATGCATTAATTTGTTATGCAAAATCGGAATCAGTTGAAAAAATTGTTTCAATAATTTGGAAAATATTTGAAGATTCATTAATTAATAGGGGATTAAATAATGAATTATTTAATCAATTATTTACAAATGATTTAAGTAGTGAGAATGCAATTTTAAGACAAAGTTTATCACCATTATATATATTAAATCAAATATTAAACAGTAAGAATGATATTTATGATAAATTATGGTTTGAAAGATTGATCAGTTTACTTGAATTTAAATATTTACCAAAACAATATAAATGTGGATTAATTATGATAATATACGAGAATTTAAATAAAAACATTTTCAATATTGATCAATTGTGTATCATCATTGAGAATTTAAATAAATATGAGAAAGAATTGAATCAAGAAGGTGATAGTGATGATATTAAAGTTAAATCTAGTAATTTGTATTCTTTATTAGTTAAGAGCCAACCTAATAATAATGAAATTCATTATCCTAGGACGTTACAAGGGTTAATGAAACATATCCGTCGTGGTATTGCAATGGATGTTAGTTTTACGTTTCTTGATGAAACCATGTATTGATACTTGTGTTAGTGTTCATAACAACTTTATAATTTAATATAATAATCTAATAATAAAGTAATAATAGCTATCTCTGTAATGCCTTACAAAAAATGTGAGCGGTAATTTTTCTCCCTCGTTAACGTTCTCGTTTTCTTGATAAGGTCTCTGAGAAGAGCATGTCATGATAATAATGGGTTTTTTTAATGTTTTACCACCACTTTCTTCTTTACCAACCTGACCTATTTCCACTCAGTATCATTGATTATATCCTATTCACCATGTCAGAGTACGAGAATGTTATCAAATTAAGACAAACCAACCAATTGAAAAGTTTATATACTATTATCCGTGACAGAACAACCAATCGTGGAGATTTTGTGTTTTATTCGGATAGAATTATTAGATTACTAGTTGAAGAAGGATTAAATGAATTGCCTGTTGAGCCATGTAAGATCGAAACTCCATTAGGTGTTCCATATGATGGATATAAATTTCAAGGTAAGATTTGTGGTGTTTCAATTATTAGAGCTGGTGAATCAATGGAACAAGGTTTAAGAGATTGTTGTAGATCTGTTAGACTTGGTAAAATTTTAATTCAAAGAGATGAAGAAACTGCACAACCAAAATTATTTTATGTTAAATTACCTGAGGATATTAGTGAAAGATATGTTTTATTATTAGATCCTTTATTAGCAACAGGTGGTTCAGCTTCAATGGCAATTGATGTTTTAATTGAAAAAGGTGTTAAACCTGAAAGAATTTTATTTTTGAACGTTTTAGCTAGTCCTGAAGGTATTCAACTCTTTAGAGAAAAATATCCTAGTATTAAGATCATTACAGGTATGATTGATGAAGGTCTTAATGAAAAGAAATATGTTGTTCCTGGTCTTGGTGATTTCGGTGACAGATATTACTGCATTTGAGTGTTTCTCTTTTTAAGCGCCGCGTTTTGTTTGTCTGATTCGACAACAACATGAATTTGGCATCTTTTGTTGATAAAATAGAGTTGGAAATATTTATATGTTTGATACAGATTTATATACACTTCTATATAGTTACTATAGTAATAATTAATATATTTCATTAGTAATAATTCAGATATGTCTGAGGTTGAGAATTTTTACAACCAACCAATTGTATTGGATAATGGATCAGGGAATATAAGATGTGGATTTTCAACTGATGAACAACCAAGAGTAAGTTATTCTAATTTGATTGGTAAACCTAAATATAATAAAATTGACTATTTACCAAGTGATATTAATATAGATGATTCATTTGTTGGGAATCAAGCACAATTAAGACGTGGATTGTTAAAATTAACATATCCAATTGATCATGGAATAATAAATGATTGGAATTCACTTGAATTGATTTGGCAACAAGTTTTATTACATGATTTAATTGATAATAATTCAAATAATAAATTATTATTAAAAGAACATTCAATGTTAATTACAGAACAACCTTTTACAACACGTCGACAACGGGATAAAATTTGTGAATTATTATTTGAAACTTTTGATGTTGGTGCAATTAATTTTGCAATACCTTCAATCTTATCGTTATATTCAACAGGTAAAACAACAGGTGTAAGTATTGATATTGGTGATGGTGTTTGTTCGATTGCTCCCATTTTTGATGGATTTACATTACCAAATAGTATTAAAAGAATCAATATAGGTGGTAGAGATATTACAAAACAATTACAAATTGAAATTATGAAAGAAGGTTACTGTTTAAACTCTTCATCAGAGTTTGAAATTATTAGAAATTTAAAGGAAAGATTAGGTTTTATTAATTTAGATAATTCTAATAGTTCAAATATTTTAAATAATGAAGAAATTGAAAAATTCAAGTTACCTGATGGTAAATTTTTGAAAATTTCTAAAAAGTCATTAAGTAAATCATGTGAAATTTTATTTAATCCTGAAATTTATGGATTTGAATATGAAAGTTTATCAAATATACTTTATAATTCAATTATAAACACTGAAATTGATTTACGTGGTCAATTTTTTGAAAATATAATTTTAAGTGGTGGTTGTACAATGATTAGAAATTTTGGATCTAAATTAATAAACGATTTAAGATCGATTGATAGTGAAGTTAAAATTAAAATATTTGCTTCACCTGATAGGAAAAATAATACATTCATTGGTGGTTCAATTTTATCAAGTTTAAGTACTTTCAATAATATTGTCGTTTCAAAGAAACAATATTTAGAAAATCCCTCAATTATTCATAATACATTATTTTAATTAATTCCTTCATAGAGTTAGGTTCTCTTTGCTAATTATACCATAAAATTATTTGTTATTTATATTAATTATATATTTATAAAGATATAAATAAGATTATCAGCCCAATAAAAAATGTGAAAAAATATTGTAAAATAAGAAGTAAATGAGAAGTAAATAAGAAGTAAATAAGAAGTAAAAAGACAAAAGTATAAATAAATAATAAATTATATAAGAAGATAAAGTGAAAAAAAAAACAAGTATTTTTTTTTTGAATAGATAATAGATTATTTCTATTTATCTAATAAACAACTTATCTATCATTTTCATCATCATTATGAATTGTACATACATCTATCCCAAAGATTTCATTTGTTGAATATCCATTGGTAATATTAGAATTTGCTTTGTTAATTAACCTTCGTTTATTTAATGGTAATGGCGATCCATAAATGCTATTTGAGAAATTAATATGCGATGTTGGTTGTAATATGGGTAAATGTTTATTATTACTATTATTATTATTATTATTATTATTATTATTATTATTAAAATTGCTAATATGTGAGTTATTTTGTGTTAAATTTGCGTTGATTGAAGTTTCCATATTTGAATGAGGTAAACTTGGCGAAGTATAAAAATCATCTAAATAAGAAGGTGAAGTCCAAAGTTTTCTAACAATTGAAGAATTACTATTATTAATTGGAGTACTCGTTATTTTTAAAGGAGTTTTAAGTTTAAGGTTCTGATTAATTGAAATTGGAGAATTTAATTGTTGTTGATGATTACAATTAATTAATTTATTTTGATTTAATGGTTGAAAATTCTGTAACTGTTTTGAAATTGAAGGTAATTGAATATTCTGATTTGATTTAATCGGTTTAAATGGTGTAATTGGTTCTAAAATTGGCCCTGATTCAAATGGTCTAATTGGTGATAATTCAAAATTTGATCTACAACTAAATGATGACGTTAAATCTAATGTTGAAGAATCAATTGATGTATTTGAATTTGTTATTGTGGATGTTGTAATATAGCCATTATTAGTATTATCTATGTTATTATTATTATTATTATTAGTATTAGCGATAGAATTAATATTATTATGAGAATTATGATTACTATTAAAAGGTGAATTTATTTGAATATTAATTGGAGAAGCATTTAAAGATGTATTAAAAGAAGAAGAATATTGAATATTTAGTTCAGGTATTGAACCTAAATTTGAGCTTGGATTTCTACTATGACTATAATGATTATTTGATTGATAATTTGAATGTTTATTAATATTGGATGTATTATTTGAATTTGGCGTTGAGATTTTATCAGTTGGGTTTAATTTTGGCGTTGAAGGAGCTACTGAAGAGTTATTTTGATTTTTTGAATTTGAATTTGAATTTGAATTTGGGTTTGAGTTTGAGTTTGTGTTTGTGTTAGAGTTCGAATTTGAATTTGAAGTTCCATTTCTTTTTGATTCTTTTATATTACAATAAATATGTTCAAAACCTGATACAATTTTCCAAAAATGACCTTTTTTCTCCTTTGATTTTTCCGTTTTTTCAAATGCTTTATTCAAAGATAGATTATGCCTAATTGAATTTTGCCAACCAACTTCTCCCTTTTTATAATATTTAAAATTATCTGAGATCCATTGATAAATTTCAGCTAAAGTCAATTTTCTTTCAGGTGATCTCAATAAAGCCATACCAATTAAAGAAGCATAAGAATAAGGTGGTTTTAAATTTGAATTAAAATTAATTTCTGGCATTTCATGAGGCTCAGGCAGGATAAAATTTTCAGGTGATTTATTAATCCTTGATTTCTTATTAGTTGAATTATTTGATTGAATTGAATTTGGATTTGATCTTTTCTTAGTAAATTTTGGAGCTTCTAATGGAGGATTGCTATTATTAAATGCTGATAATGACATTGCTGAATTTTCTTTATCGCTTGAATTGTCTAGAATTGGACTGTCACTAATAATATTAATATTTATATTAGAAGCTTGAAATATATTGTCATTTTCACCATCTTCATTATTATTATTATTTTCATCATCATGAATCTCATTATTATTATTATTATTATTATTATTATTATTATTATTATTATTAAGATTAATATTATTAGTTGATATATGTTCATATAAATTTGGGGAAGAAAATTCAGGGGATAGTAAACCTGGATTCCTATTATTCATATTATTACTATTAATATTATTATTTAAATGTGAAAAATTTGAGTTTGAAGTGAGTGCAGATAATTGATGATGATTGAAAGTATCATCATAATCTTCTTCTTCATTCTCATCCTCATTATTATTATTATTGGAATTATTAATATAATTATTATTATTATCATTATCAAAATTATTCATGTTATTATTTAATTCAATATTATTCATATTGACTGTACCGGATATACTGTTTATATTATTATTATTATTATTATTATTATTGATTGAAGTTAAACTTGATATACCACGTCTAGTTGACTGAGGAGGAGTTTTTAATTGGAATTTTTTAGTTGGACTCGATAAGTTAGCTGGTGGTAACAGGGAACAATCATTTCCAATTTTGGATTTAGAATTAACAATATCACCAGAATCATACAATAATGAAGAATCAGTCATTTTTTTTCCTTCTCTTATATTTTATATATTTTAGCTGATGAATTGAATTGATTTATTGAACGAATGAATTTGTGAATTATTGAATCGATATATGTACAGATAAGAAACTTAACATCTACCAATAAATTTCAAGGATTAAATAAAAAAAAAATAGCTAGAATAGAATATGATAAAAGTAAAATAAAGTGGAATAGGATTTGAAATCAGAATCAAAGATTAGGAAAAGAGATCAGGAAACCACCTAAAACTGTGTAACTAAACTATGCTCTACTACAAATACGCAAGTTTCATGCAGGGAAGAAAAAGTGGTTTATAGTAATTTAATTACAATACGAGACAAAAAAGCAAACAAACAAACAAACAAACAAAAGAGCACACAACAAAATCTTTATCTTGTTTATTGTCAGCAAACTTCAAAGGGGGAGGGGGGCAGTTTTAATTGACGCGTTTTTGCTGTTTTGCATTGTTTGTTTTTACGCGTTTTGTTTCATATTTTTTTCTTCTATTTTTTTGGTGTCTACGACAGATAAGATGTTGTTTCTGAGCTGTCCGAAATACGCGCGTGTCAATAAGCACGTGAACTCCAATATCTTAATTAATTATAATTAATTAATTAATCGATTAATTAAAATATTAAGACGACAAAAACGATGAACATTTATGAGGCTCAGCTGCAAATAATGGTTTCCCGTTTCAGCAAAATTGCCTTTTTCTCTTTAAATTTCTTTATTAAACCTCTCATCTAACAGTTCCTTTACTCTTTTTTATCTTCTTAGAGATGAATAATGGAGGATTCATTTATAATTTAGCAATTAATATAACATTAATAGATGACAAAAGTAAGGATGTGTCAAAAGGAGAAATATTAAAACTTTTCCCAAAGAAAAATAAAAGATTATGAAAAATCCAGACTGAGCCTTAAATTCCTAAATAAAATAAAAACTCAGAAGCTAAAAATTTAGAGTCTTTCAAAACAAATGTAACTAAATGACTTGGCAAACGAATAAATAATAATCTGATCAAGAACAAAATCTCACTTCCAATTATTTTACTGTTAAAACAGTCATTATAAGAAATATTAAGGAAGTTATTATTATTATTATTATTATTATTATTATTATTATTATTATTATTATTATTATTATTATTATTTCTCTTTTTGATCATTTCACATCAATTGTTCAATAAAACTAAAATTGAATTTCACAGATTTTGTTGTTAATAAAAAAATTCTATGAATTTATATAATCCCTATGAATCATTTTGAAAAATTTTTTCTTAGTTATTGATCCATTATAGTTATTTATTAGCTAATAATGTTTCTATTAAAGTCCAATAAGGATTAATAACAAAACATATGAGTATCAGATAAATAGTCTAAGCTATCATTTAATGTATACGATTAACTAACAATATGTCGTTTCCCCATATTAATTTATTTTCTCGTTTGTTTACTTTTTATGACGTAATCGATAGTCTCTCTTTTTTCTCTTTTTTTTATGCGTTATTTACTATTTTCTCAATATGGGTTTATCTCTTCGGGATTGGTAATTTATGCTAGACTTGATTGTCTCTATTATAAACATGATTTACAATTACACAATACATTGATCTTTAAAATACATCCTATTTTTCATTTAGTTTGAATTAAGATACTTTATAGTCGGACCGGTTTCACCATATAGGATGTCCGGAAATATTTTAAACTCAAATTCAAATTCAGATTCAGTGTCTTCAAAACAAAATAATCATAATAATAATAACAATAATAATAATCATCATAAACATCATACTTGGGCTTCTAAATTAATACCTACTAGGAAAAATAGCATAAAATCACCTAACTTAAATTCATCAAAACAAATGAATAATACGAAACATGACTGTGCAAAACCAAGATTAATTGAAAAATCGATTACAATTAATTGTAATTGTTGTGGCACAATCTTAAATTATCCAGTTTCAATTTCAAGGATAAAATGTTTAACTTGCCATACTTATTTTACTTTAAATAATAGTATTGATATTATTGATAATATTGATAATAATAATAACAATAGTAATACTAACGATTCCCTAGATTCAATTCAAAATGCAAATATACCACTCGCTTCTTATAAATCTTTAAAACATTCAATTGAATTAGATGAATCTTATATTAAATCCTTAAAAATTTCTTTTGATAATAACAATTCAATAGATAAACTTTATAAAAATGTTGATTTATTAATTGAAAATTCATTCAGAAATTTGAATAATTTAAATAATTGTTTCATTTTAAATAATGAAAATTCTGTTACTTACAATTCCCCAAATTTAAACTTTATAGAAATTAAAAAATTCTTCAAATTATTAATTAATTTACCAACCAAGAGACCAGTATTTAAATTATTATCACATTCTTTATATTTATTAAAACATCCTCCAATTAATTTGAATTTTAAAAATATAAATTGGTTATTAATTTTATTTGAAATACCTTTATTAAATGAATCACTGCTGATTGGTAAAAATTCTTTATCAATTCATTTCAATAACATTTGCTATGATATAATTAAAAGAATTATTGGCTTATTAACTTCAATTGATAAAATTTCAATTAATTATTTAATTCATTGGTGGTCAAGATTACCATCACAGGAATTTATTAATAAAATCAATTTAATAAATTTATATATAACTTTTCATATTAATAGATTTTACACTCACTTAATTTATGATAAATTCAAAGGTTCTGACCAAAATTTAGTTTTAAATTTAAAAGAAACAGAAGATGATATTAATTTTAAAAATAATTCAAAATTACGTTTTCTAAATTCAATTCTTAATGATAATGAAAGTAACAATTTATTGACTTCATTAGGATTGTTAAATTCAAATAATAACAATAGTAATAGGTTGAAAGACTTGAAAATATCAAATAATTTTTATTCAGATTGTTGGCATTTGAAAACTGCTTGTAAAATAATGTCCTTTTTATTTGTTTCAAATAATTTAAAGCATTCAACAAAACTAAATGACTCAATATTTTATAATACCTTAATCGATTATATTAATGTTAAACAAGATTATGATATTTGGCAATTTAATAATTCATTTATTGAACATGAAAATTCAGTTAATTTAAGTCCTGAAATTTTAACAAATGATCTAATATTAATGGAAAATAATAAATCTTATCTAGGTATAACAATTTTAAATGGTGTCTATAAAAGATCTAACTTTACAATTTGTAATTATCCATTTTTAATTTCTTTAGGTTCAAAAATTGCAATACTGGAACATGATGCAAAGAGAGTTATGGGTTTAAAAGCTGAACAAGCATTTATTTCATCATTAATTGATTCGAATAAAAATGATGATAATATTTATTTTAAATTATCAATTAGAAGAAATAATTTAATAGTTGATTCCTTAAAACAAATTCAAAATCATCCAAATGATTTAAAAAAATTTCTAAAAGTTGAATTTATAAATGAATTAGGCATTGATGCAGGTGGTTTAAAAAAAGAATGGTTTACTTTATTAACAAATGAATTATTTAATTCAAAAAATGGTTTAATTACCTATAATAATGAAAATAACTTAGCTTATTTTTCAATTTTAAACAATAAAAATTATAACAATGAATTGTATTATTTTCTAGGTATTATAATTGGAATGGCAATTTATAACTCGATTATTTTGAATATTAAATTCCCAAAATTTTTATTTAATAAATTATTAGGTTATAAAACAACTTTAAACGATTTAGATGAATTAGAACCTTCATTGACAAAAAACTTGAAATATTTATTGAAAACTAAAAATGTTGAAAATTTGAACTTGAATTTTCAGATTTCAATTGTTGATAATAATAAAATATTAAAAAATTATGATTTAATACCCAATGGTTCAAATATTATAGTTAATGATTCAAATAAAGTTGATTATATTAATAAATATTATAAATTTTTATTAGACGAAATAGTTGAAGTACAATTTAATCAATTTTCAAATGGTTTCAAATCAATTATGAACTCAAAAATTTTATCATTATTTACACCTTCAGAAATTCAAAAATTAATTATTGGGGATGACAATTTAAATGAAAATAATAAATTTGATATTGAAACTTTAAAATCAATTACCAAATTTAATAATTGTTCAAATAATGACTTAATTATAGAATGGTTTTGGGATTATTTTAAAGATTTATCATTAATTAATCAAAGAAAATTAATGAGATTTATAACCGGATCTGATAGAATTCCAGCAACCGGTTTAATATCTCTACAATTTAAAATTAGTAAATTAATTGATGAAAATTCTAAATTTAGTGAAAGATTACCAATTGCTCATACTTGCTTTAATGAACTTTGTCTTTGGGAATATCAATCAAGGGAAATTTTAAAGAATAAACTAGACACTGCAATTAACGAAAGTGAAGGATTTGCATTAAGGTAGAAATATTTTGTTTTTGTTTTTGTTATTTTTTACTTTATAAACTATATACACATAGACATTTTTTTATAATATAAATTTAGTCATTTAATCTAAGTTTGCATATTTTTTTAAGTGATCTGGAATTCCGTCATATAAATTCTTTTCCTTTAAAAATTTCTTGGAGAAAACTTTGTTTGCGTATTTATGAGCTGAATCAGCTAAAATTGTAACAACATTTGAACCTTCAGGTACTAATTCTGCAGCCTTTGTTGCACCAATAACATTTAATGCAGCTGTACCACCAACAAAAATACCTTCTTCATCGATTAAACGATATAACATTATAATTGTTTCTTGATCTGGAATTAAGAATGCATCATCACATAATGAAATATCTTGAGCAACATTACCAGTAACTCTACCTTGACCAATACCTTCCGTAAATGAACCACCTTCTCTAGCTAAACTTTTACCATTTGTTTTAACATAAGAGTATAAACAAGATCCTGGTGGTTCGGTTATATAAGATTTAACATTTGGATTAACAGTTTTTAAATATCTAGTTATACCAGCCCAAGTACCACCTGAACCTGAGGAACAAGTAAATGCATCAACTTTAAAATTTAATTGATTCCAAATTTCAGGACCAGTTGATTCAATATGAGCTTGTCTATTATCTAAATTATCGAATTGATTTGTCCAATATGCATTTTCTAAATTTTCTGCATGTCTTCTTGCTTTATGATTAAAATTTTCTGGATTATCAAATGGTACAACTGGAACTGGATGAACTTCTGCACCCAATAAACGTAATGTTTCCATTTTTTGTGGTGATTGAGTATTTGGCATATAAATAACACATTTATAACCTTTTGCTCTACAAATATGAGCTAAACCAATACCTGTATTACCTGCAGTACCTTCAACAATTGTACCACCTGGTTTAATTAAACCTCTTTGTTCTGCAAATTCGATAAAGAATAATGCAGCACGATCTTTAACTGAACCACCTGGATTCATCCATTCTGCTTTACCATAAATATTTCTTTTTGTCTCTTCTGATAATTTTGTTAATTTAATTAATGGTGTATTACCAACAGCTGAAAGTATACCATTTTCTGTTGTAATTGCTGATTTATTTAATTTATAAGAAAGTGATTTCTTAGTTGTTGAATGGAAGAAACGTTTACAATTTAATGAAAACATTTTGTTTTAATAATTACAGTATCAAAAACTTATTTAAAAAGAGGGGAAGAAGTAAGATGAAGTAACGTAAATTTAGTAATCATAGAGTATCATGAAAAATACCCAATTGTAATGATTTGAACAATTAATGACAATATTTATTTATATACATTATACAACATAATAAAGAGCAGTAATTAATGAAAATTCAACGGGACTTTGAACTTCCTAAAGCGGCAATTCCGGACAAAAACTTGATTGCGCTTCTGCACGTGACAGATGAATGTCGATCCATTCGGAATATCCGTCATTTAAAGATTCGATTTGAAGGTTATAATATGGTTTATGCATAAATTGATTAACGAATATTACTAAGCTTCAAAGGAAAGGGGTAAAGTTAAAGCATCAGTTGAGTTTAAGGAAAGGAGCTATTTGGAGATACTAATACTACAATCGTAAATATTAATAAGTTGCATTCAAAAAATCTTCAAGACTTTTTCAGTTGACTCTATTTTATTTTCATTGAAGGAATGATATATTTATATATACAATAAGAATAACCACGGTAGTAGTCGAAAAATACATAATAATAAATAATATATATATAAATGGGAAGAAGGATGGATAAATAGATATATAGATAAAAATGATGAATAATTCACGGTATAAGTCTTTGTAATGGATCTTTATTTGCGGATGTTGTACATTCAACTTGTAATACATGATCATGATCATGTTCATGTTCAATGACAAATTCTTCATCAACTTCAACAATTGATGCATATCCTGCAATATTATCAGCTTTAAATGGACCATAATGTTTAACATCTGATTTATAGTATAAGAAATAATGTTGTATAAAAAATATTAAATCAGCTATTATAACTTGAACTGCTAAGAATAATTTTGGTTTATTTTCAAATATTGTTAATAAATCATTAACCATATAAGCATCTAATAATAATTGAATTAATGATAATGATGCACCAATAAAATCAAACCAAATCATTAAAATTGGCCAACCATGAGTTGATTTTCTATTATAATTATATAAAATCTGTGGGATATTTTTACAAATACTCATAAAAATTTTAATAATACCAAGTGATGTAAATAAATAAACCCAATTAAATGTATTTGGAATTGGATTGAAACCATGACTTTCAAATATATAAATTGAACTACCAATTAAATAAAATAATACCATTGATAAAATTATTTTTGCTAAATTACTTAGTTTTTGATTATCATTTTTTTTGAATCCCCAAAAATAAGCTTGTGATAAAATAATTGAATTTGTAAATAAATTATGTACTGCAAATATAACATCATTAAATCTAACTAATGGCCATTCTCCATTTTCTTGATAAAATTCTTCTTTTACAATCGCTGATCCCCACATCATTGATGTATATAATGTATATAAAATAAAACCCATTAAATTAAAATACATGTAATCAATTGAAATACCTTGAACAGATTTCAATTGTGAATTACTTATAATTGTAGGATAATTAGCAACTCCCCAACCAATCACATAGATCCACCCTATAGCTGTCGATAATTCTGTAAGCATGATTGATTTTATTTTCGATATTCAAAGAGTTCAATAATAGTAATAGTAATAGTAATAATAATGATAATAATAGCAATAATATTAGAAGTAATTTGGTAAATAACCAAAGAAGTAAAGTATTATAGTTGATATTTATAGTAAAATAGGAATAAAAAACATGAATCAACTTATTCGGCCGATCAACTTCCTTACATTATCGGATATTAATCCCGCTATCAAATTTTTGCAAACAGTGGGCGATAAGGTTCTAACAATTAACAATTAACAATTAATAATTAATAATTAATAATTAAACCCGCAGGTCGATAGACCCGTTCATTACATAAAATTATAATATATAATGAATAATATATAATGTAAAGACGATATATATAAAAACAAATAGAAATAGAAGAAGGAAAAGAAAATATACATCATTGAAGACCAATAATACTTAATTCCAATGTCCACACACGTCTAATATGAACTTTAACTTTGGTATTAGTAATTACATTACCATTTGAATCTTTAAGACCAATATCACCAATATCAACTACGACAACATTATCAGTCCACCAACATTTACGAGCTGGTTTTCTCCAAAATAAAAGTAATTTAGTATTATTTGGATTTGCCTTTTGTCTAACTCTTGAACCAGCTCTTGAAAGTGATTGTGCTAATGTACTCAATCTTGATTTCTTTTTCTCTTTATTACGTCCACGTTGTTCATCTTTATCAATACTAGTAACTGAAATATTTGAAGAAGTTGGTTGTAATTTTGGTGAATCAGCTGGTGAATTTATTGATGATGCTATTGAAGTTGAATTATTATTTAATCTAGTTAATGATAAAGAAAATATAACAGTTTTACCAGGTTCTAAAGATCTATGACCCCATTCACCATCAACTGAAAATCCTGAACTACATAACATATCCATTAAATGTTGTTCTGCGGGTCTAAGTTGTTTACCAGCAACATATCCTAAACCTTCAAAAATTTTTTGATGTTCTAATAATTTATGTCCCACTAAATATTTAATATGTCTCATTTGTTCAATATTTAAATTTTTAACAGGTGGAATACAATAATAATCTAAATCTTCACGTAATACAATTATTGATGGTCTATCATTTAAAATATTTGGATCATTAATATCTAAATATTGTTGTTGATTATGGTGATTTTGATGATTTAATTGATTCATTAAATTTAAATCTCGTACAGCTGTATCAAATACTTGACAAATATATTGAAAACATTCAGGTGCAAAATTAACATAAACAATATCATCTTCTGTTAAATTAGTAATTACATTACCATCAATATCAACAAAAATACCATTAGGAAATAAACAAAGTAAAATAGATTCTGGTAAAGCCATTAAATCATCCCTTGTAATTGTAAACATATGTCCACGCATATTCATTTTAATTTCAGTATTATAATCATCCATTATCTCATCTTGAGCTTGACTGAATCCACCATCATTAGGTGCTACTTGCGTAACTATATCCTGATGTGACATGATTAGATTCCTAACCGATTTAACAAATATCCAAACCTTTTGATAAGAATAAAATGTTCTAATCCTTTAATATACTATATTATATTATATTATACTATTAAAATCGACAATTAGGTTGCTTTATAAATTGTCAAAACATTTTAATGTAATTTTTTTTTCCTCACTATTTTTAAAAAAATAAACGAGGCACTTTTTTTTGCCTTTTCTTTTTTCTTTTTTTTTCATTTCCTAAAAGGGAAGGTCATTTTGGTCAATACATGAATTACTCATTTGATGTCATGAAAGTTGTATACAGAGTGCTATCTTTCAATCTTTACAACAGTTCAAAACAGTAAAGAAAAGTAGAGTAATATATTGATTTATTTAGTTTTTGTATTTGGATTCCTCTTTTTTACAATTTCTCTATAATGTCAGGATGTACTTCCAGTGATTGTGTTTGTAAGAATACTTCAATAACTTCAAATGACAATGAAACCAATTTGAAAATGACATCATCAAAGAGTGATAATGATTCAGATATTTGGGAATCGGATTCATCAGATTATGAAAAGAGTGAATCGTTACATGTAGACAATCTAACTCGTGATCTGGCAGCTTTAAAACGTCGTCATGAAAATAAAGGTTATCTTGACGGCCTAACAAAGGGTAATGAAATAGGTTTACAATCTGGTTTCGATGATGGATATCCATTAGGTGCACAATTAGGTGGTTTAGTTGGCGAATTATTATCAGAGACCATTTGGAAATGCTCATTAGGTGAAATCTCAAAAGAAACGAAAGATGAAGCTTTTAATGATTTAACTATTAGTAATGTCTTAAAATCTGAATATTTTGATTCAGATTTAAACATGAAAAATCCAAGAGATCATCCAATTATAAAAAAATGGTTCCAATATTATGAAAATTTAAATTCATTCTCAAAACATTAATTATATTTAAAAATTTCATCAGTTTCTCTGTTAGTTTGAAATATTTCAATGTATTAGACACAATGCCTCTTTAAGATAACAGAAGCCAAAACAATATCATCAATACGTGAGTGACACTTCTCAAATTACTGTTGATTGTATTAAAGAGATAACTTAATAATTTGGTGATCAAAAAATTGTATTATAATACTAATTCAGGCACTTGCACTACAAATACTCTATATACATATTTATATTTAGGTTAAAAAACTCTAATAAAACACTATTATAATTAAACTATCAATACGAAAACCTTATTATAATTCTTAAATCTAATCTACCAAAATGCACACCATCCAATATAATGTTGACATAAATTCTCAACACTTGTGGCTTGTTGAATGAGTTTGTCAACTTGTGTTGGAACATCTAAACCTTTGCATCTTTTAAAATCATTACCAGTTAATTTATCATTTATCCTCTTTAAAACACATGCGGCACGTGCATCCCTAACACCAGCTTTATATCTAATAGCCATAACTGCTGCTTCCTCTTCATTAATTTGTCCATTCCTTAATAATTCAACATAATTACCTTCAGGTAATTTAATTGGTAATCCAGCTTGTTCGATAACTCTTTGAATTGGGAAATCAAATCCCCAATTAATTAATGGATCATACGCAAATGCTTCTAAAATCGCCATTAATGATTCTTTATTGTCACGTAAAACTTTCATAACATTTTCACTTGTAATTCTAAATGAGCCTTCAATTCCACTAACTTCCATTGCATAACTTAGCATTCTAGTTAATCTAAATGGAACTTTCTCAGGATATTTATCACGCATAATTGCAGCCTCAAAACAATCACCAAAATCAATATGAATAACTTTACCTGTAATTCTATCCATCATTAAATTAGATGGATGTCTATCACCCAATCCAAGTATATAACCAACCATTGACATAACTGCCAACGATCTTGTATATGTGGTACGTCTATCTAACCATGATTCTGACGACTTAGATTTAAACCATAAAACTTTATACAGATCTTGACCTCTAGTTATATCTAGTGCATATGTGAAAACTTCAACTTTTTCCAATAAAGTTAAATTATCATAATCTGGTGACATTTGTAACATAACTCTGTGTTCTACATCTAAATATATTTTCCTTGGATCTCTATATTCCTTGATTAAAACATGAAATGTATCAGAATTTGGAACCCAACCTAATAAACCTGATGATGGAGAAAGTGAAATTGCAGCATATTTTTGAATATCAACATGCCTTTTAAAACACTCAGGATCATTAGCTAATAATGTATTAACTAATCCAAACAATTGCATAACTAAACTATCCTGTCTAATATCTTCATGTGCTTTAAGTGCAAAAGTATATGTTTTACCATCACTACCATTTATATGAAATTTACGTGGTCTTTGCTTTGAAGTAATAACCATAAATATAGGATCAAATTTCATGATTCTAATAATTTCTTTACCAGCTTCATAAGTACCAGGAACAGCTAATTCTAAATCATGAGCATTTAACAATAACGGTGAGACATGTTGTAAGTCCAAATTTTGTAATAATGGTAATTGCTTTGATATTCTTCTAAAAACTGTATAATATAAATCCCATGCTTGATTTATATATGTGACATCTTTCGTTCTTTTAAATTGATGTAACCAACCGTGCGCATCATTCAAATCCTTACCAAATGCATTTGTAAATGAAACCTCACGAATAGTTTTTGGACCTTTTTGAATCAATTCATTTAATGGATCCAATATAGAAAACATTTTCTCAACATCATGATCATTAAAATATGCTCTTGAGGCATCCTCTAATGCTTCGTACCACATTTCGTGCCATAATACAGATACTCTAATCAATTCGTTACTAACCATATCTGCCTGATCAACTAAAACTGAAGAATGTGCTCTCATTTTATCAATAATCGTCAATGCAGCTTTTTGTCTTGAAACACTCTCAGATTTAATGGCAACTGTCAAAGGATAAACTAATGCTTGTGGATGAGCACGTCCTAGATTAGATAAAAGACCTAATAAAGAGTGACTAACGATAGGATCTGGTTGATGAATATGTGAAATTAACTGTGGAATGACATCTAACCATGTATCGATTTTAATCATTTGTAGACCTTCTTGCATTGCAGTAGCAACTTCTTCAACACCACCAAAGTCAAGCCACAAAGTTAATAATCGAAGAGTATCTTGAAGTGGATTGGAATATGATAAAGCTATCGAATGAAAGAAACCTTTGACTGCTGGAACAACATATCTTAAAATCATGTTCATATTGATATTATGGTGACGAATATCACCTTTATTGTTATTATTACTATTATTATTAACTATGGCTTCTGAATTATTGTTCATGTCATTATTATTAGCATCTGGATTGGAGCCATTAAAAATATAATTTTGACGATGCTTAGACTGAGGTGATATGACTTCAAAATTAGCCAATGCCCAATTATGCCATGCTTTATACCATTTTGGATCAAAATGCGTAGCTAACAAGAACGAACCTAAGATACTTGGCGCTTCCTTTTCAATCCATCCATCGTCCATGGCAATTTTCCACTCACCTTGTTTTAGATAACATCTGGCTAACAATTTAGTGAATTTTTCGATGTCCTCTGTTATACCTGGAATATTGGTTGGTAATGGCTGTGTAATTGCTTCATTTTCATTCAAGCCTAGATCACGAGAAAGTTTCGAGGTGAAATCAACCAAATGACTTAATGCTTCTGCTTGTTGACCTCTTGACCACATATATTTCAATTGTGCATAAACAACATGTGGTGATGCTTTATTTCCAGGTTTTCCAGCTGAACCTTCATCTAATAATGAGTTTAATGATTTTTCGGCTAATCTTAATCTACCACTTTTACGGCACAAGTTTGCAAATTTAATCCAGATTTCCATATCTTGTTTTGGTTTAACAACCAAAGCACGAGCTTTTAGCATTCTTTGCCAAATATCAACATTTTTTTGACAACCTAACAATCTTTTGTTCCATGTATCAATGATATGAATTCTCTTATCACTTCCTTGAGGTAAACGTTTATATTTAATGATTTCTTCCAATTCAGCGAGCATTTGAACACGAACAACAACACCATATGCACGGTTATATGATTCACTAACCAATGCAGTGACTTCTGTTGCAAGCAAATCACGAGCTTTATTGATTTGTAAAGATGCCTCATCAAAATTGTTATTATGTAGAGATAAAATAGCATTGAAAAACGCTTTGTCGGGAGAATCCTTCTTCATAACAGCAATATATGTATCCATTCTTTCCCATTGACGCAAACCCCATGCTGCTGCTGCTGCAAGTGGTGCAATTGCACGTTTAATATCAGCACTGCTACTATCCCATTTCTCTCTGGCTAACATACTTAATGTTTCCCATTCACCAAGTGCATGCAAACAACGCATCTTACCCATCGTTATTTCTGTGGAATTTGGTTCCTCCTTTTCTCTCTCATTATAAGCATGCAATGCATCATCCCAACGTTGTAATTTTTCATACCAAGTTTCTTTTAATTGTAAACCATGATGTTCCTGAGCATATTTTAAAATACCAATTGCAGCATCTGATTGTTGAAGTTGATTATTGATACTAATCAATGATTCAATAGTTGGAATTGAAGGTTCTTGAATGAATTCAAGCTCTTTATAATGTAAAGCTTTGGCATATGCATGACTTCTTTGAGCATACTGGCCTAATGTTTGTATCCTAATTGGCAATGATTTTTCATCATGTTCTAAAAATTCCGTTAAATTTAATAAAGCTTGATGAATTTCTGGTGAACTATTAACAGAGGATAATGCGATACATAAAGACTGTGCCAACTCTCCTTGATATTGAATGTGTAACTCGTTCCAACAGCTTGCAAATGCACAATTAAATAAATCCTTGGCTAATTGAGGGTGAACAGATGCTAAAGAACTACATGCACGAAGAGAGTGCGATGGAGATTCCTTCAATAATTCTATTGTTAATTTTCTCATCCATTCTTGCCAATCTTCTTTTGTTCTCTTTGTGCTACAATCCCAAACTAAACGTAACGATTGAGCATTAACTGATAATTTCTTTTGATTTTGGTTGATGATACTAGTTTCAGATGTAGTTGTTTCTAAATCTGGATATAAAACAACACCTGATGGTAATTGTCTACCCTTGTTTAATCTTTCAACAAATTGATCATATAATGGAAATTGTAATTTACTTCTAATCAAAACGGAAGATACAACAGGAATAAAAACTTTAAAATCAGATCCCATTTGTAACAATAATGAACAAATGGTTGTCATTGCAACGGTCCTTAAACCTGTTGCTTCATAATTACTTAATAATCTTAATAATGGCTGAATAATTTCGGACGCATAATCATTTAATGAAACATTACGTGATAATCTGCCAACACATTCAATAGCTGCTTTCCTAACTGTAACTGATGCATACTCAAATAATTTTATTAGTGACGGAATAATCATATAAATATAAGGTTCTAAATTACTACCAAATATAACAAATGATTTCAAAACCCTTAAAGTTGACATATTGCCAGGTGATAAATCTTTTTCTAGAACATTTAAAAATATATTTATTAAATCTAACATATATAATTTAAATTCATCTTCCAAAGCTTTTGAAACCCTCTCGATAACACCGATAATTTTAGCTTGTAATTTCACATTTGGGAAAAACTCCTGTATCAATTTAAAAATTCTTGGCAAATAGGAACGAATATTAAGTTTTACTATGTCTATTAAATCACTTAATTGTTGGAAATATGTATTCAACATAGATATTGGACAATTGTGCATAACAGTTTCGAATGCGGGAATAACTTGGTCTAAGAATTGCACACATTTCAAACCTAAACTACTAAATATATTCATTATGGCTTGAGTAACTGCTAAATGATGAGCTGTTAAAGAATTATCTTTTAAGATTTTAATCAAAGTTTTGATAACAACTGTTGGAAAATAATCATCATTTGTTGGTGATTTACCTTTCATTAATAATTCCATATCAATTGGAGGTGCATTTTGTCTAGCAACAGTTTCTGCATCGTGGCCTTTTCTTTCAACTTCTCTATGTTTATATGGATCTAGTGCACCTAAAATACCCAATAATCTAACGGTATCTCTTCGAATAATAGTTGATGTTTCAGATTTTAAAATATTTACCAATAAACCAAGAAGTTCAGGATAATCTAAAAGTGGCTGAATAACATAACCTGCTGATCCAGCAATTTGACCTAAAGTTTTCAATGAAGCATTTCTTCTAACACCTGAATTTTGATCCTGAAATGAATCAATTAAAATTGGCATTATTTCGGGGACAAATGGTAATATATCTTCACCACTAACATCAGCTAAGCAACCAATAGTTGTAATTGCAGAAGATGAAACACTTGGTGATATATCTGAAGCCTGTGGTAAAAGAGCATTCATTATCTGTTTTGTGTAAGATTTAGTTAAATCATCGGTGGAAGAGATTAAAATACCCAATAAAATATTTGATTCTTCTTTTATACGAGAAGTATGACTTCCATATTCTAAATTTGTAATAAGTTGAATTAATATTTTTCTTAAAGGTGGTACAATAAATGCTGGATTGAAAAAAGTTAAACGACCAACTAATTTATAACTTTGTTTACGAATTTCAAAATTTTCATCATTAAGTGTCATGAATAATAATTTAACATTTTCAGCCTGTGAAAGATGTGGATCAAATTTATCATCTAAACTTTTAATAACTTCCAATCTAATTTCAACAACTGGATCTGTTATACAAGTTGTAAGCAATTTTCCTAAAACAAAATCAACACTTTTTAAAGAATGTGCACTTCTTTCAAAACAAATTGTACTTCTTCTATATAATTCAGCGCAAGTAACAGATGCTTGTAATCTAATTTCTGGATTTTGATGTGATATATAATGTGTAATCGCATATTGAACAAATTCTGTCAAATCATAATTTTTAAATTCAAAGCATCTTAAAGTTTTTAAAGCTTGTAAAATAATTGTAACATCTGGATCTTCAAAATATTTTGAAATTGGTATATTTGCAAGAGATGGTAATTTTGAAATTGTATTTTGATTGAAGCTATCTCCTTCTTTAATTAACATGTCATATCTATAATTAAAAGCCAAATCTTGATCAAATAAACGTTCAAAATCAGGAGAACCAGGGTGACGAAATTCATAACCCGATAAACAACAACTTACATTACTAATCAATCTATCATTAATTATTGGTTCTAAAGAGGGTAAATGAATACTAAAAATTTTAAGCACGCTTAATATATTATCATTAATTGGAGATTTTAGTAATAATCTTAATATTTGATATGAATTAATAAATTTAGTCATTGGTGATCCTAAGGCTAAAACTAATTTTGCCAAACAATAACAACAAGCTGGTGATAATTCACGTTGAATTTTAATTGAGCTTTGAGATAAACCATCACGAATACTTTCTAAAACAATTCCATTAAGATAATTTACAATATTATTTTTAGTTTCTGTTGCAATATCACCAATACTTATAAGAATCATTACTTTATCTCTACCAACTTTAAGTTGAGAAATATAATAAAGTAAAACACGATGCATATATCTATCAACAAATTTAATTTTATCATATCTTGCCATTTTTGGAATAATGGATGTAACTTCATTACGTACATCGATTGATTTATAATCTTTAACTCTCATTATAGTTTCATAAATTTCATCAATTTTAGTACCAAGAATTGAAGTACCTTGATTAACTAATTCTCTAAAACATAATAAAGATCCATGTATATATTCAACAGGACTATTTAAAATTTGATTATTTTGAGCAGCAATGGAATTAGCGTTATAATCATTTGAATTTCTAGGATTATTATCATTGTTATTATTATTACTGTTATTATGATTATTATTACTAACATTATTATTATTATTATAAGCGTTCAAATTTGAATTATTTTTACCATCAGTACCAATTACTTCAAAACCTGCAGCTTTGAAAACATTAAAAGCTTCATTGTATAATTTTGTAAACCAATAATTTCTTAAATCATTATCCCTTTCATAAACTATATCTAAACAATGACGTAAACATATTGCTGAATCTTCTCTAATTGTTATTTTTGTGTCTCTTAAGCCTATCCAAATATTATTGAATATTTGTTTAACATATTGATATAATAAAGCTGGAGAATTTTCTGCTAATGAAGAGATAATTAAAATTGCTGCATGCCTTTTACTTTCAATTTTTTCGGTAATTAACCATTCTAAAGATCTTTTAACTTCAAAATCTACAAAATCTGCAGTTGTTGAAATACCTGGAATTGCTAATTTACCAATTGTTGAAGTTGCAGCTCTCATTACTACTAAATCATTTGATGATAATAATCTTCTTAAATAATTTGCATAACGTGTAATCATATTTGAATTTTCATCTGTTGTATTTAAATTTGCTGTTGTATTATTTGGTAAATTGTTTGAAGAGGTTAGTTGTGTTAATGAGGAATCATCTGAAGAACGTGATAAAAGTTCAATTAATGAGTTAATTGCATCAATACCACCTAATTGTTCATTTGTTTTTGAAGAGTTAATTAAATCAAAGATTTTTTTATTGATATAATTATTATAAACGGTCATTTGTTCTGTTGATGTTAAGTCTCTAGAAATTGAAATAAAGTGAATTCTTAAATTTGTTGCTGCTTTAACACGACGAATTTCATCATTAGACTTTAGTTCTTTAAAAATTTGATCTAAAGTAAAGTTTTGCATCTCAACCGATGTACCTGTTGGCAATCCAATAGCGTTCAACTGTTGTGATTGTGACATGTCTGTTGATTGCTGTGAGCTGTTTATTGAAGTGATAGAAGGAGGGAAAATAGAGAAGATATAACTAATAAGAAAAAGAAGAAAACTGTGTCTATTATGTCCTACAGCAGTATCAACCACTATCAAAAACGAAATGCTCATCAGATATTGTAAAATAAAACAGAGCGTATCCAAAATACTACATGAATTTTAGCTGCAATAATTGCCTACTATATAATCTTCTGATTAGAAATGCACTATCTTTGTGCGGTCGTGGAGGGGGCTGCCAGTTTGGCATTCTTTACATTGTCCTTTACAAATCTCTTTCTCTATTCATGTATCTTCTACAAGTCCATGATGGTCTTCGGGAAAATAATTAATACTTTTAATACTTTTAATACTATTAATACTACCATTGAAAATTATAATGAACGAATGAGAGAACTCAGAAAGTACACAATAAATTGATTAATCATTTCAAATAAAGGGATACTGTGACTTGAAATTATAATATACTCATGATGCATCAATTGGACTGTGTAGGTTTTTACAAAGGTGAATGAACATTCAGTATATTTTTGATTTTAACTATTTATTCAGTTATATTAAATATATTTAAGTAATGTAACTGTTTCTGAATAGTAAATTTTTTAAAACATCGTACATAATATACGCAATATATATATATAAATCACGTTAAAAATATTTTTTTTTTGTAAAATTTCAAACTGGTTTCATGGTCAAGTATTCAGAAATCATTAAACCTAATTACATAGAAAACTAGATAACCATCGTTAATATTTTTTGTTTAATACTAAAACCTTTAAATAGCTATAAAATTGCGAATTAAATTATAAAGTAAGTAAGTAAATAAATATATAAATCAATCAATCAATTAATAAATAAATATATAAAATGGCATGAAAAGATAATAAAATAATCAAGAAAAAGATTATGCAGAAATTCTCTTTAATAATTCATCGTAAAGAGCAACACAATCAACGGAGAATTTTCTGATACCTTCAGATAACTTTTCAGTACCCATTGCATCTTCATTTAAGAGGAATCTGAATTTTGATTCATCATTAATATAAGAAACTTTTTCAAGATCTAAAGCTTTTGCCTTTTCAGCATTTAAAACTTGTGGTAAAGAATCATTTGATTCAGAAAGAGTTTCTAATAATTTTGGAGAAATTGTTAAATAATCACAACCTGCAAGTGCAGCTATTTCACCAGTATTTCTAAATGAAGCACCCATAACAATTGTTTTATAATTAAATTTTTTATAATAATTAAAAATTTTTCTAACTGATAAAACACCTGGATCAGTTTCTGAAGTATATTCTTCACCAGTTTTAGCTTTATACCAATCTAAAATTCTACCAACAAATGGTGAAATTAAAGTAACATTTGCTTCAGCACAAGCAACAGCTTGAACAAATGAGAATAAAAGTGTTAAATTACAATGAATACCATAATTTGCTTCTAATTCTTT
>JAJLVP010000344.1:0-30963 GCA_030570435.1 Pichia ethanolica
AAAGTTCTTTATCTAATATATTCTTTATTCATTTACTAAATAAATAATACTTTTTAAAATTAAAAATGACAGTTCAAAACGTTGGTATTAAAGCAATTCAATTTTATATCCCTGGTCAATATGTTAATCAATCAGATTTAGAAAAATTTGATAATGTTTCATCAGGTAAATATACAATTGGTTTAGGTCAAACAAATATGGCATTCGTAAATGATAGAGAAGATATTTATTCAATGTCTTTAACAGTTTTAAAAAATTTAATTGATAATTATAAAATTGATATTAATTCAATTGGTAGATTAGAAGTTGGTACTGAAACTTTATTAGATAAATCAAAATCTGTTAAATCTGTTTTAATGCAATTATTTAATGATAATACTGATATTGAAGGTATTGATAATGTTAATGCATGTTATGGTGGTACAGCAGCTGTTATAAATGCAATTAATTGGGTTCAATCTGATTCTTGGGATGGTAGAGATGCAATTGTAGTTTGTGGTGATATTGCAATTTATGAAAAAGGTGCTGCAAGACCAACTGGTGGTGCAGGTACAGTTGCAATTTTAATTGGACCTGATGCTCCAATTGTTTTCGATCCAGTTAGAGGTAGTTATATGGAACATGCTTATGATTTTTATAAACCAAATTTTACATCAGAATATCCAGTTGTTGATGGTCATTTTTCATTATCTTGTTATGTTAAAGCAGTTGATTTTTGTTATAAAGCTTATTCAAATAAAGCAATTAAAAAAGGTTTAAGTAATTCATCAACTAAAACTGTTGGTTTAAATTATTTTGATTATAACGCATTTCATGTACCAACTTGTAAATTAGTTGCAAAATCTTATGCGAGATTATTATATAATGATTTTATTCAAGATCCATCAAAATTCCCTGAAGTTGATTCTGAAAAAATTTTAAATTTAGATTATGAAACTTCTTTAATTGATAAAACAATTGAAAAAACTTTTATGCCATTATCAAAGGAAAGATTTAATAAATTTGTTAAACCATCTTTAGAATTACCAACAAATGTTGGTAATATGTATACAGGTTCAGTTTGGGGTTCTTTATGTTCATTACTTTCAATTGTTGGTAATGATGAATTACAAAATAAAAGAATTGGTTTATTCTCTTATGGTTCAGGTTTAGCTGCAACAATGTTATCAGTTAAAGTTATATCCGATATTAATCCAATAATTTCAAAATTAAATGTTAAAGATCGTTTAAATTCAAGATTATTAAAAACTCCAACTGAATATGAAGATGCAATTGCTTTAAGAGAGAAAGCTCATTTACAAAAATCTTTTAAACCAACTGGTAGTATCGATTATATTCCAAAAGGTAGTTTCTATTTAACTGAAATTGATGATAAATATAGAAGATTTTATGAAATTAAAAATTAATTCCAGTTAAATTATCAGTTGTTTTTTTGTTCTCTTTTCATCAACTATTTAGTTTGCTTTTCTTTTATATCTTAATTCATTTCTAAATATTGCTGTTAATTTTATTCATTATCATCATCATTATCATATTATTATTATTACTATTATTAGTTCTCTTTAATTTATAATTATATATATATATATATATATATATATACATATTTTTTTATTTTTTTAACAAATAAAGATGAATTTGCTTGTATAATTTACTTAAGATTTTGCAATTTTTAGTCTATACGTTTATTTTTATTATTATATTATATTTATATTTTATTTATATAAATAAAAGAATAAAAATATATAAAAAATTTGTTACCTATATATAAAATGTATTTATATTAATCATAATATACCTAGAATATATATCAGTTCGATCACAATGAATAAAAGATTGAAAGAAGAATGAAATAAAAAATTTTAATGAAAAGGGTAAAAAATTAGCAAAAAAAATACCAAAATGAGTGGAAAAAGAGAAAGGAAAAACATGAATAAAAACAACTTTATGCAATACCAAAATCAAAGGAAAAAAAGGTTGAAATAATACAAAATGATAGTAAAAAAAAAGAAGGCAAATGTATTTTTTTTTAATATTGAAAAACAAGGACAAAACAAAGGAAAATTCAAATAAAAGAACAAATGTAAACAATAATTGTTATTATTATACAATTAAAATCAATAATAATTAATTAGGACATAACAAACATAATTGCACCTAAAACCATCATTGAAACACTTGTCCACCACCATAATGAATAATTAACATTACTTTTTTTAACAGCATTTGTTTTATATCTATTTTCTAATGATCTTTGAATTCTTTCAGGTAAACTTAAATCAAGTCCATAATCTCTTCTATTTAATCTTTTAGCAGAATCTGTTGAACTTGAATCTGCAGTTGCAGTTGCAGTTGGATTCATTGTAATTGTTGGTAACATTTGAGGTGGTTGATATGCAAGATATAAAGGTTGTAAATATTCACCATTTTCTTTAATTAAATCCATTCTCCATCTACCATGATAACCATCAACATAAACTTGATATGCTTTAAAAACTTCAGTTTGATTATATCTTGAATAAGTTGAAACTCCTTCATCAACGCAAGGTTCAGATAATAATTGTCTACCATCAACTTTAAATGGTGTTAAAGTTAATGTACCATTATCAGCTTTTGTATAAGTACCATGTTGAAAAATTAAAACTGCAACTGCACATGAATGATTTTGAGAATTTGGTGTAAGTTGATAAATTGCTTCCTCCCAATAACCATCTTCTGTAAATGAATATGAAATACCTGGTAACGCTGGTTCAATTAAAAGTTCATCAACTGGATCATAAAATCCTGGTCCTGTAAAAACAGTATTAGCTTTTGTTGACCAAGTACCAACAATAGAATCTGATGTTGTATCAGAATTATCAGCTTCAGCTGTTGATGATGATGAAGCAGAAGATGATGATTCTGAAGCTGATGATGAAGAGGAAGATGAATCATCTGTGGCATCTGTTGTAGTTTCAACCTCACTAGAACTTGAATCTGTTGTTTCTGCCGCTGCTGCCGCTGTGGTTGTAGGAGTAGTTTCTGTAGTTTCTGCTGCAGCAGCAGCTGCTGTTGTAGTGGTAGGTTTTGTTGCTGTTGTAGGAGTAGTTGCTGTTGTTGCAGTGGTTTCTGTTGCAGCAGCTGCAGCAGGTGTTGTAGTGGTAGTAGGGGTTGTTGCTGTTGTAGGGGTAGTTGCTGTAGTTGCTGTAGTTGCTGCTGCCGCTGCTGCCGCTGTTGTTGTAGGAGTAGTTGCAGTTGTTAAAGCTGTAGTACCTGTAGTTAAAGCTGTAGTACCTGTAGTTAAAGCTGTGGTTGCAGTTGTTAAAGCTGTAGTTGCAGCAGCAGCTGCTGCTGTAGTAGTGGTAGCAGCAAGTGGAGTTGTTGCTGTTGTTTCTGCTGCCGCTGCTGCTGCAGCAGTTGTTGAAGTTGTTGTATCAGCAAGAGCAGTTGTTGCAGCATTAGCAGTGGTTAATGCAGTTGTAGTAGTTGCTGCTGCTGCTGCTGCAGCTGCAGCTGTAGTAGTAGTTGTAATTCCCAGAGCAGCATTAGCAGCAGCTGCTGCTGCATCTGCTGCATCAGTTGTAGTAGTTGTTAACTCAACAGCTGATGCAATATTTGATAATTGTGTTAATATAAAAAATGATGAATAAGCTAAATTTTTTAATAACATTTTCAAGAATAATTGTAAAAAAATTTCAAATTAATGAATTAACAAAACAAATTAACAAATTAATGAAATAATAAATAATTAATTAAATTAATGATTGAATAAATAACTAAATGGATAATTAAATGTTGGTAATTAGTTATTTGAAGTGTGATTTAATATATGAAATTAAATTACTGAAGATTTTAACAACGATTGGAAAGTCTGTTAAAAAAAAATTTTTTTTTAGACCAAAATAGTGAACACTGTAATGAAAGTCTGTAAATATGAACAATCCAAATAAAAACAGTAACAAATATTATCAAACTGCTGTGATATATTCTGTTAATAAGAGAAGAAGAGAGAGAAATAAAGCAAGAAAGCAAGAAAGAAATCAGCAAAAGAAGAAGTAATAAACTAATATACTAACAGTCAACAATAAACAGGGGGACATTAACAAACAGCCTTTGAACGAAAAGAAGGAAAACTGACGCGCCAGAAGCAAAAAAATAAAAAATACAACTTTTTTTTTGTTTGCCTTGATTGTTGCAGAACATAACAGCAATTTTTGACTTGCAAGGGCAATAACAGCATATTTTACATTATTTTATATTATATTGGTGGTGTAACAGGTTGCAATATTATATTTAAGCTCTTGATGGTCGAGATAGAACAACAGGGGAAGAGTAAAGTTAATTTGACAGGCTCTTATTCAGTACCGAAAGATATTATTGAGGGAATTACAGATGATGCAATTGAAAGTGAAAATATACTAAAATCTAAAAATCAAACTTCAGTAAATGATAAAAGGAAAGAACACAGGTTTAATGTAATACAAAATAAAATATCACAAATTGAAAATTTAGATGGAAATAAAAATATTGAAAATTTAAATTCTAATAATAGTAATACTAATGATATTAACGATGATGAACAAAACAAAGATTTTTTAAAATATCATAAAAGAGACAGAACTCCAACTAGGGAAGAACGAAATATAAAGCGATTAAAGGAAAAAGATTCTGAACTATCAATGGTTGAAATTGATGAAAATTCAAATCAAAATGGTGATAAAACTCCTCCAAGATCTGAAAATAGAGGCAGGAAAAGAAAACTCAATGATAATAATGATGATAATAATAATAATAATAATAATGATTCTCAAGTTTTAACTAAATCAACTATAAATAATAATATACCAATAATATCTGGAATACCTCTTACAACAGAAAATTTAAATAAACTTTTACCAAAAGGTTATACAGTTATTCCAGTTCCAAAAACTTATAAACCATTGACAAATTTACCACCAGATTTTTCAACTTTTCAATCTTTACAAAACTCTTTATCTTTATTTTCAAATGATTCTAAAATTTCAAATATTGATAAAGTAAAATTAAATCGTCAATTAATTTATGAAATTCCTGATCTTAAAGATTTACAATTTTTTAATGAATTAGATTTTAAAGTTTTTCATAAATTAATAGAATTTAAAGATAAAAATTTATCACAATTATCAAATAATGATCAATTAGAATTAAAATGTATGAAATTAATTTTAAAAATTAAAAATTGTTCAACAAATTCAAGAAAATTAGCTTTACGTAATTTAACTGATAATGCCAAAATTTTTGGCCCAAAAATAATATTTGATATAATATTACCTTTATTAAGTGATCCCTCTTTAGATGAACAAGGTAGACATTTATTAGTTAAAATAGTTGGTCGTGTATTATTTAAATTAGATGATTCAATTAAACCTTATGCAGAAAAAATTTTAATTGTTATAATGCCATTATTAATTGATGAAAATAAAATAACTAGATTAGAAGGTAGAGACCTAATCTCAAAATTATCAAAAGCTGTTGGTTTATTAACAATGATTAATGTTTTACGTCCTGATTTAAGTAATAATGATGAATATGTCAGAGCTTTAGTAAGTAGAACATTTGCAGTTATCGCAAATTCATTAGGTATTAATACTTTAATTCCATTTTTAAAAGCAATTTGTAAATCAAAAAAAAATTGGTTAATTAGGCACACAGGTATGAAAATTATTCAACAAATTGCAATTTTAATGGGTTCAAGTATTTTACCATATTTAAATCAATTAATTCAATGTATTTCAAAAAATCTTAATGATGAAATTTTAAATGTTAGAACAATTGCAGCTTCAACTGTTAGTTCATTAGCTGAAGCATCATCACCATATGGTTTTGAATCATTTCAAAATTTAATTGAACCTTTATGGAAAGGTTTAAAACTTCATAGAGGTAAAGGTTTAGCTCAATTTGTTAGAGCTTTAAGTAATTTAATTCCTTTAATGGATATTGAAAATTCTAATTTTTTCTCATTTGAATTATTAAAAATAATTAAAAGAGAATTAATAACAACTGATGAAGATATGAAAAGAGCAATTTTAATTACAATTGAAAAAATTTGTACTTTAGATTCAATTAATAAATCATTAATAATTAAAAGTGATATATCAGATTCTTTTTTTAAAAATTTTTGGTCGAGAAGAGTTGCATTAGATAAAAAGATTACAAATCTTTCAATTAATGCATGTTATGCATTGTCATTAAAAATTGGTACAAATGATGTAGTATTAGCAATATTACCTTCATTAAAAGATGAATCAGAACCTTATAGAAAAATGAGTTTAGAAGCATTAGAAAAAGTATTAACATCATTAGGTTGTTTTGATTTAGATGATAAAATTATTAATAGATTATTAGATGGTTTATTATATTGTTTCCAAAATCAACAATTAGAGAATAAACAAACAAATTCAATTGTATTAAATGCATTTGGAAATATTTTAAATAATATTGGAATTCGTGTTAAACCTCATATAATGTCAATTGTTAGTGCAATTTTATATAGACTTAAAAATAAAGATGCAAATGTTAGGGAACAAGCGGCTGATTTAATATCTAAAATTGTTGGAGTTTTAAAACTTTGTGAAGAAGAAGATTTATTAATTAGATTATGTACAATATTATATGAATCATTAGGAGAAGTTTATCCAAATGTTTTAGGATCAATATTAGGTGCATTAAGGAATGTTATATCATCAATTAAATCAATTGATTCATTAAATCCTTCAATTGCTCAAATTTTATCAACCTTAACACCGATTTTAAGAAATAGACATGAAAAAGTTCAAGAAATGACAATACCATTAATTGGTGATATTGCAAATAGAGCAAATAATTATATTAATCATAAAGAATGGATGAGAATTTCATTTGAATTACTTGAAATGTTAAAAGCTTATAAAAAAAGTATTAGAAAAAGTGCAAATAAAACATTTGGATTAATTGCAAAGGCCATTGGACCAGCTGATGTTTTAGTTACTTTATTAAATAATTTAAGAGTTCAAGAACGTCAATTACGTGTTTGTACAGCAGTTGCAATTGGTATTGTTTCTGAAGTTTGTCAACCATTTTCGGTATTACCAGCTTTAATGAATGAATACAGATATCCTGATAAAAATGTTCAAAATGGTGTTTTAAAGGCAATTGGCTTTATGTTTGAATATATTGGAGAATTAGGTTCAGATTATATTTATGCTACTACACCTTTATTATTAGATGCATTAACGGATAGAGATTTAGTTCATAGACAAATTGCATCAAATGTTGTTAAGAATATGGCTTTAGGTAGTTATTGTCAAGGTTATGAAGATGCATTTATGAATTTTTTAAATTTAATTTGGCCAAATATATTTGAAACATCACCTCATGTTATTGCACAAGTTTTCGAATCTATTGAAAGTTTAAATTTAGTTCTTGGATGTGGTATTTTACTTGATTATATTTGGTCTGGTTTATTTCATCCAGCACGTAAAGTAAGAGGAAGTTATTGGAAAATTTACAATAATATTTATGTAAGCCATGTTTATGCAATGGTACCATATTATCCACGTTTTGAAGAAATAGGTGATGAACCTGGATCTGAACTAATAAGTAAGGACAAAATCTTGGTTGGTGATATTGGTGTATCAGAACTTGATTTTTGGTTATAATGTGACATTTGAAATGTTAAAAAAAAAAAAAGGAAACGAGCCTCCATACAACATTTTTCTTGTCGCGTATATGACATGTTTTTCAAGATTTCAGAACTCCTTCATGGCTGTGTTGTTTCAGACTTGTGTTTCAATTTGTTTCATCTGTTTACACGCCGGAAACAGTATTAGATAAATAACATTTTGACTTCTTAATAGTGTATATTATATTTTAAATATTAGCATTTATTTAATATTTTTTTTATTTTTTTATTTGGTACTAGGAGAATGCTTATAATTTTACAGTAATTTAATAATGATGCATAAATTTCTTCTCTTGTATTATTTTGACTGTGTTATTATTGTATAGCGTATTCTATGTAGATCAAAGAATTGTATAATTTTATTAGTAATTATTAATACTATTTTATAGTATATGCGATGCAACGTATAATAAAGTAGACTAATTAGTTTAATTTATTTGCCTTACTTATTTTTATTTAGACCCTTTACTTAATTTAATTATCAACTTTTAAGTTACTCTATCTATATTTAAAAGTTTTATATGAAAAAGATTTTTGAGATTAAAAAATAAAATAATGAATATTGAAGTTGCATTATTAAATCAATATGAGTTATCAAAAACTTTAAATAATAAAGTTAATGTTGCTCAAACTGCATCACAACAATTATCATTACAATTAAAAAATTTAAAGAATGAAAATCAAGATGCAACACTTTCAAGTATGTCAAATAATTGTAAGAAAAAAATTAATAATAATTATAAATTAAATAATTATAAAACATTAAAGGGTCACTTTGATAAAATTTCAAGTTGTGCATGGTATCCAGATAATAAACATTTAGTTAGTTCATCACAAGATGGATATTTATTAGTTTGGGATGCAATTAGAGGTTTTAAAAATAATTTAGTTGAATTAGATGATCCTTATATAATGGGTTGTGATGTTAGTTATAATGGACAATTAGTTGCAACTGGTGGTTTAGATAATACATGTATTGTTTATAAATTAGGTACAGAAATAAATAATAATGGAGAAAATAATACTGGTCTTTTATCAATTTTACGAGATCATAAAGAATATATTTCAGATTTATCATTTTTGAATAAATCATCAAATCAATTAATTACATCATCAGGTGATAAAAGTTGTATATTATGGGATACATCAAAAGGTGGATATATTCGTCATTTTTATGGACATTTAGGTGATGTTTTATCATTAAGTATTAATAAAAATGATAATAATAATTCGAATCCAAATTTATTTGTAACATCATCATCTGATAAACTAGCAATGTTATGGGATATTAGAGATCCATTAGCAAGTAGAAAATATTTAGTTAATTCCAAATTTGATTCAAGTGAAATTGAATTTTTCCCTGACGGTAATTGCTTTGTATGTGGTTGTGATGATGGATCAATTAAATTTTTTGATATAAGGTGTGATGGTGAATTATCAAATTATCAAATTGATAAAGTTAGAAAATATATCAATTTAAATAATTTACAATCGAGTATACCATCAACATCATATTATAATAACAATAATAATGATAATAATTCATCATCATTATTATTTGATTTTAATGATCAAGATTCAACAAATTCTAAAATAGTTAAATCATTACAAAATTCAATTCAAGCATCAATTGATAATCCTGGTGTATTATCATTAGATTTTACTAAAAGTGGTAGATTAATGTTTACATCATATGCTGAATCAACTAGTATATTTATTTGGGATATAATAACAGGTAATATAATTGGATCATTAAACGGACATAATGGAATTGTTAGTAAAGTTAAAGTTTCACCTGATGGATTAGCTGTTGCAACTGCAAGTAGAGATGAAACTATTAAAATATGGTCTGTTTGAAATCAAAAAAAAAGAAATAATAATAATTTCAAATTAATAATTAACTAAATAAACAATTATAATATAAACAAATGTACTTTATATATACATAATATATAACAAAATACGTTGAAAAAAGTAAAAGAGAAGAAAATATTAATATATTTAAGATATTAAATTATTCAGCTCTCTTTTTAATATAGTCCCATAAACTTTTTAATAAACTATCAGGTAAAGTATATAAATCCATTGTAAATTCACCATTATCAACATCATTTTTTATATTCATTTCAGGAGTTCTATTATCATTAATCATTTGTACAACACCTAATAAATCATCTTCTTTTAATTTTGTTAATAAATCAGCCATTTTTTCTAAATCAACACCACCTTTACTTGCAGTTGTTTTTGCCTTTTTAACATTTTTTGAATCATTAGCACCTGATGCATTAGCAACAGAATTAATTTTACGTTTTTCACCAGCTGCTGCTGCTGCTCCTGTTGCTAAACCTCCTGCTGCTGCTGTAGTCGATGATGCTAAAGGTGTTGTAGCCGTTGTTGAATTAATTAATGAAGAATTATCAGTTAAAGTTGAATCTTTTTCATTATTTGAATTTAATGAAGGTACAGGACCTGATTTTGCTAATTCTTTTAATAAATTTGGTTTCGTCGTATTAATTGTAATTTGTTTATCAATTATATACTTTTCCTTATAAAAATTTAAATCATGATTAATTTTTTTATCGCCACCTTTTTCAATTAATGTTAAAGTAATTGGTATATCAAAACCACCCCAACCTTGCTCTTGAATTGTAAATGGAGGTTTTTTAAATGACCTTATTGGATTTGCAAATGTTGGATGTAATGCATATGTAACTTTATCAAATATTGTTGCTGGTACTTCAATACCTTTATCATTAACTAATGAAACTGATATTGTCCATTCTCTCATTGGGAAACCTTCCTGCACTGCAGGAATGTCTTTAAGGACATGTTGTGTGGTTGTGAATCTAACTGTTCTTTTAACTTCAACCATAATAATATACTCCTATATTTATTTAGTCCTACACAATGCTATATCAAACCTGAAATAGCTGAGCATTTGTAAAATATGCATATTTGCAAATAAGTAGTAAATAATAAATAATAAATAAATAAGTGATTACTGCCGCCTTCCAGTACAAAAAAACTGACCAACCAACAAAAAGGGCTGCGCAAATGGAAGCGACGATCGTCTCTGTCAAATTATTAATTATTAATTATTAATTTTTAAACACTTTAAACACTTTAAACACTTTAAACACTTTAAATATGCTTCTATCTAGAACAACGAATCAATGGCAATAGCTAGAATACCTGAAACTAACATCTCAAAGACGTAGTAATGATTGATTCTGTTACCTGAATTAGTCATTCCATATTCGGCATGAGGAAGATTCGTGTATGGACTGAAATTTCTTAATAATTGCTCTAATCCACTTTCATTATGATATGTATCATTATTACCTACACTTAATGTTTTAGTTGGATTTATATTTATATAACTATCTGAATTAATTGATGATGAAAACGATGATAAAATTGGTGTAATCTTATTTATTGTAGATGATGGTAACAATAAACTTGTTTTACTAATATTAATATCACTGATGGTAGTGGTTGATAATAATAGTGATGAAATTGGTGATAATGTTTCAATTGTTAATAATGTAGTTTCATTAAATTTATAAATACCACCATTAGTCTTAGATACTTGAGTAAATTTATTACCATCACCTAAAATCATATCTAACTCACCTTTTGTTGTAAATAAATTTTTATCAAACTTATCATTATTATTAATAGAAGTAATAGTATTTTTAATAATTTTATCTTTATCGTTAGAAATTTGGTTAGAAATTGAATAACTTGAATTAAATTTAAAACTGGAATTAGGTATATAAATTTCTTTAGAAATTGTATTTGTCTTGTTATTAATAGGTGCTTCAGTTGATATTAAACTTTTAGATTCAATAATTTTACTTGAAAATGGTGTAATTGAAACAGTTGAAATTGAAGTTTTAGTTGCTATTTTTGTTTCTGTTTCAGTTTCAGTCTCTGTAGTTGTTTCAGTTAATAAATTAGTTTGAGTTAAAGTTATAAAAACTGTACTTGGCTCAACGGTTATATAAACCGTCTTTTCATGTGTTATAATTTTAAAATCTTCATAAACTGGGAAATCATCTTGAATTTTTAAAATATTTTCTTTATTATTAATACTATCATGACCAATTATATCATTAACAATTGGCTTGTTTTCTAAATTAATCATTTGATTTTCACCAAATGCAAAACTTTTCGAAGTTATAGTAATTAATGATAAAATTACATAAAATAAACTTTTACTTACTCTCATTTTTTGTCTTTTTACGATTATTTTTAATAGCAAATACACTGATGTTCAATAATTACGGTAATACAAGATTAACTTAACAATATTTCAACAACTATTTAATTCCGATATAAAGAAAGAAAGAAATAAATAAATAAATAAAAACAAATACAAAACAAAATAAAATAAAACAAAATAAAACAAGAAAGAAAACATAAAGGGGGGAGCAAACATAAAAGGGAGCAAACTAAATATCTTATTTCCAAAAACGGTAATTCTATTCCAATTAGCTATCTATACTATAAAAATATATAATCAACTTTAGTTAAGTTAAGTTACAAACCATATTCTGACCACGCATCCAAATAAATATCTAGCAAACAACCTGCACTCCAAGCTTGTGTTGGACTTGAATCATTACAAACGGATCCATCTTTATTAGTTAATTCAGTTATACCAGCCCATACATTGTGTCTAAAATGTCTCTTATGTTCAACCATTCTTCTCCATAATAATTGTTGTAAATAATCACTTGGGAAACAACTTTCAATACTACATCTATCAACTTCTTGAAAATGAAGTTTTGCAAAAGCTCTAAGGAAATATCCCATTAACCAAACCCATTCAGGTCCTTGATGATAATTTCTACCTTTGGCAGTTGCAAAATCATCACTATCAACACCGTTATGATAATATGGTCTATATTCCAGATCACTTGGATCTAATGTTCTAATACCAATTGGGCCTCTTAAAACTTCATCTGTAACTAATATGGCATGTAATGCATTCTCTTTAGTAAAAAGCTCAGGTGCAACATTATAAGCAATTGGGAAATTACCTCTTAATTGATAATCTTCATATTCTTTTTTACTTCTGAATAAATCTTTGTAAATACCTCTTCTATGAACAATTTTTTTATTAATAATAAAATCTTTATCATTCTCTTCAAATTCAGGTATATAAAAGCATTTTTCAAAATTATCAACTAATAATTTATCCCATTTCTTGAAAGTGATCGTATCCCCGTTTTGATTTACAACAGAATCATATTTAAACAATTTTCTATCATAAAGTTCAATAACAAATCTAATAGCACTTTTTAATAAACCATTAATTTCAATTGCAGCACCATTTCTTGGAGTACCAGGATAACCTTTATTACCAGCTCTGACAGATTCTCCCATTTTATCCATCCATGTACCACAATTCCATTCATTACCACCAAAAACTAATCCATTCTCCCAATCAACATAAATTTCAACATTAAAACCTTCATCTTTCATTTGTGAATCAATTTGTGGACCAGCATTAGCTTCTCTAAATTTAATACCTTTTGCATGTCTACTTAAAATTTCATAAATCATATCTTCAATTGATGTCTCAACAGAAAATGCTCTTTCATCATCAATTGGAACATATGTATCATCTAATGGGAATCTTCTTTTAACTTTTTCTTTCAAAATCTCTTCTCCATGTGGTACTAAATTAATATAATCTTGAATAAATTGTAAGAAAAACCAAACTGCATCTCTTGCATTATATCTTGGTTCTTTACCTGATCCTAATAAATTTGGAATTAAACCATGTTTTAACGTTTTAGCAAATGATAAAATATGTTCTTTTGCTATATCATGTCTACCAGTTGAAAGTAACAAACCACGGGCTGAAATAAATACATCCCTACCCCAAACTCTCATAAAATCGTAACTGAAATGTGGTAAACCAGCAGCCATTGATGGTAATTTCTTAAATGGATCAATTGAAGCAGTATTCATAACACCAATCATTTCAACACTAACCATTGATAAACTTTGAATGAAAACAGTTGAATGTTGAATTGACTTAGTCATGCTTTTCAATGCAGTAAATCTTAAAGCTTCATATGCAACACCAACAATTAATGCAAAAAATCTTGGAATTAAAAAATTTGGTGCATCTTTAATACGAGAAAATCTTGATTCCAACCAAATTCTAAATTCATGAATAGAATTATTTTCATTTTCGTAGGCAATCAATCTATTTGAAACATAGTCTAATGCCCATTTACCTTGTCTTAAATGTTCAGCAAGAGGATGAGCTAAGTCGTTTTTTTCAATCATATCTCTTAAAATTGAAATCCAACCTTGTATACCTGCATAAACCAGAGTTCCATAATTTGGTATAGTATAAACACCTGATTTACCATTAGTTGCATCTCTTTCTTCAGATTCACATCTATATAAAATTGCATTAATATCAGTTAAAGTTAAATTTTTAGCAGCTTCAATTGCACCTGTTCTAACATAATCATCCAGTTCTTCATTACAATTAATAGTTTCAGTGGCAACAACGGCAATAGAACCTTGGGGAAAGTATTTTGGTATACTAATTGTTGTTGATAAAGTATCATAATCAAATGTACACGATAATTCTTCCAATTCGACTAATTCTGTATCTAAAGGACGAATAAATTCATTATCTTCCTTTTCTTCCTTTTTATTACTATTAGATTTATTAACAAATGCATAAGAAAATAAATGTTTTGATTTAACACCATGTAAAACAATTGGAGTTAAATCTTGATCTCCGTCTTGATAAAATTTCGTACGAGCAACTAAAAGATAACCACGGCCAGTTTTAGCATTTAACCTATGAATTGTAATAAATTCACTTTCATGATGAACATACATTTCATTTCTTTCAATATCTTCAATACTTTGATTTGCAATTTCATGTCTTATATCTGATAACATTTTTTTAACTTTTGAAATACCAAGATCCATACCATAGGTATATTTTCTTTTTTCATTAACAATATCTAATAATTTTGGATAACCTTCATCAAATCCCATTGTTGTACCATTTGCACATGAACAAAAAGAAACTAATGCAGCTGTTGGTAAAGTATCTTCAATTGTTCTTTTTTGAGCTGGCATTTCATTATCATGAGTACAATCCATAAATAAAGCATGAGGTTGTAAAGATGTAACTAATTCAGGAATTGGAATTTCAGATTTACGTTTAATATCTTCCAAGCATCTTTTTTCAAATTCTGTTGGATGGGCTGGATATGCAATACAATCTAATGGTAACCATCTAAATGAACCAATTGGACGACCACCATGTTTATGACATAATCTTGATAATTCAGCAACTGAATGAGCTTGCATTGCTTCTCTAATTAATGAAGAAATACCTAATTGTTGAACATATAAAATATCGAATTCTTCACTACCTGTAAATAATTCAGCAACAACATATAAATTTGGATTAATATTTCTTGCAGCATCTAACATTGCAGATGCAACATGAATTGGAGTTGAATGACAATTATCAATTCTAAAACCATGGAATAATTTTGCTGATAATTTTGCATAATTAATCATTCTTTCCCATAAATAAGGAGAATCTTCAGGTTTTGAACCATATCTTAATTTAATACAATCACCCCAAACAATTACTTCTCTTAATAAATAAGATTTTGATTTATTTGATGCAAAATCAATTAAAGGATTACCGCCCCAAATCCAACCATTATTTGCTAATGACCATTTTTTACCATTTTTATCAGTAAATCTAGTAAAATAAGGTTCAGTTAAAGGACTTTCAAATGTAACTTCACCTAATTTTGGACCATTTCCATCTAATCTAAGATATTTAATCCTATTATATAATTGATTACAAATTATATCATTGTCAGTATCATAATTATGATATAATGGTAAATTAATTTCATCTAAAATTTTTTGAGCATTAATTTTAATTATATTATTAAAATCTGAATTTGGACCATATAAATTTGCTAAAATATTTGAAAATTTTATAATATCTAATTTATTATCATATCTGTGACCTAAAATATTAAAATCTTTTAATTTACAACTTTCTGAGACATAATTTGCTAATTTTTTGAAATCAGATTTAATATAATCAGGTATATCTAAATTTTTTGTTAAATTACTATTTAAATTACTTAACCAATAATCTTCTAATTTTAATAAATGTTCATTAACATTTACAATATAAAATTGCCATAATTTTAATTGACCACAAACATGAATTTTAATACCATCTAAAATTTTACTTAATTGATGTTCATCTTTAATAATTGTTTCATAACCATGTTGTCTCATATTTGCACTAAATTGTAATAATAAAGAATCTAATTCCATTGCAGCAATTAAATGAGGTGCAGTTTCTTCATTATAACCAGCATCAGGATGATCTCTAATCCAAGTTGAATTATTTGCAGTATGATTAAAAACAATATCAGTCATTGATAAAATTCCGTAATCATTTTCTAAAATTTTAACCATTTTTGTAATATCTAATTCACCATTTGGGAAAATTTCATTATCGAATTCAAACTGATCATAAATTGAATAAGGTGAATTTGATTCACCTCTTTTTTGTAATGGAGTAAAATGAATCATATTATAACCTTTATTTTTAATATCATCAAATAAGGGTATCCAATCTTTTTTAAAATCATTACCAACCCATTTTGAAACAACTGATTGTAAAGTAACAGAATTAAAAGTTAAATATCTATCTTTAATAAATAAAGAAGGTGGTACAACGAAATGATATTTTTTTGATTCTTCACAACTTTCAACTTCATCATCATCTAAAACATTATAAGTAATATAATAAGAATAAGAACCTGGCTGAAATATTTTAATATCAACCATTATATCTCTATAAATTGAAGATTTAATTTTAATTGAATTATAATTATTTCTATCGAATTTTTGATCTGAACTTTGAACAACATTTGTCCAAATTTGTCCATTATTACAAATTTTTGAGCCTGACACAATATAAAATCTTAAAATGAATAAAGGTTCACCAGCAGGTCCATTTAAATCTGGTGGACAAGCAGGGAATGTTAAGACACCACCTGACATATTAGGTACGATTGGTTCACCAACATCTCCGATACGAAGTAAGACAATTTTAGTCATATTTGTAATTATTTAATTGTAATTATTTAATTGTAATTATTTAATTGTAATTATTAGTATTTTTTTAGTTTTCTTTTGAGGAACGAAAGAATTGGAATGCAGATGTGTAGTCAAGGATACTAAGTGGTGATGGTGACGATAATTACAATGACGATAAGAAAGGAAAAGGAAAGGAAAGCAAAGCAAAGCAAAACAATAAAAGGAAGTAAAAACCAATACCCCATACAAATAAATAAATAAAATAAATAAATATAGAGCACAAGTCCCACATGTAAGGAAAGCAATCAAAGTTGTTGCAACAACAGCTGATACAATTAAATTGCATGTAAATTGTAAATATGTGAAAACTGAGCCGACTACAGCCCTTTTTTTTTGACACGGCTCAGTTTCTTCTTTCTTTCTTCCTTTCTTTCTTTCTTTCTTTCAAATTTATTTGTTTATTTGTTTATTTGTTTACATACAACTATACACAAGAACTAAAACACAAATATCACATTATTTTTAAGTAGAAGCTGTATTTGATCTTTGTTAAGTCTTTTGATCGTCACATCAGAGCCTTTTAGATCTGGGAATACAGTTAAATAACTTTCAATTAAAAATCCAAATTGGTATTCTCCAATTGGTTCATAAACAGTTTCTAACTCTGAATATGTAAACCCTTTAAATAATAATGAATTGTTATCTTTACTGCTAAACTCTTTGTTGTTGTTATTATTATTATTATTATTATTATTATTATTATAAATTTCATTTGCTATATTCTTCTTTTTCTTTTTAGGTGAAGAATTAGGTGATGAAATTGATTGATTTACAATTTCATCACCTAATTGTTTAATTACTTTACTAAATTCTAAATCATTCCCATCATTATTCATTTTATCCCAAATATATTGAAATAATAACATATTAAAATTGGGTATTTTCAATTGAATCAAATCATTTTTAAATACTTCAATATTTAGATTATCATGAAACTGGAAATCTTTATTGTTTAATTCCCAAATTTGAATACTCAATTTATTCATATTTAATATAGCAATTTTATTTGAATTATTTAAAAAGATAGGATTTCTAATTTTACAATTAAAATTATTATTATTATTATTATTATTATTATTATTATTATTATTATTATTATTATTATTATTATTATTATTATTATTATTATTATTATTATTATTATTATTATTATTATTATCGTTTAATCTCTCTGTGATTTCCTTTATATTTATATCTAAATTACCAATTTCGTTACCTAATTTTAAAATTTCAACCTTTGAATTTTTAATTGGTTTTAGTTCCCATTCGTTACCATTTTTACAAAATATAATACCAATATATCCTAATATATCGACTATTACTAAAATATTGAAAACTTTTCTATTATTTACCCCCTTATTATTAAAGACTAAATCTTTTAAATTTTCATAATTATTATTAATTATTAAATAACTATTGAATTCATTATTTAATAAACTAAATAATAAATTAATTGATTCCCAAAATGAATCATCATTTTTTAAATTGTAATTATTCTTTGATTGATTTGATAAAAATGAAATAATTGAATTTATTAATAAATATATAAAAATTTTCAAATCATTATTATTTTCTAATAAAATTTTCTTTTCTAAAATAACATAAATGAAATAACCAATTATAATTTTTTTAATATTCAAATCAAATTTATTACTTTCAATAATTGTAAATAAAATAATTGAAAATTTTATTAAATTTTTATTTAATAATAAATTAAGAAATTCATTACATTTTTCAAATAACTTAAAATTTTTAAATTTAATATCGTCGAAGAATAATGATCTAATATTGAAAAAATCAATAAAAAATTTAAATAAATTATTATTTTCAAATTTAATTAAATTATTTAAATCTAATTTAATTAAAACATCAATACAAATTTCAGAAATTTTATCATTTAATAATAATAAATAATTTAAAATATTTTGAAATATTAAATTTGAATTTATATTTTCAATTAAGTTATTATCAATTGATAAACAAAATATTAATAAGATTGTGATTTCTAAACTATTGTTATTATTATTATTTAATAAACACTTATCAAAAACTGTTTTAATAATTTTATAATCTTTAAGTAATAAAGTATATAGAATTGAGATTGAATTTTCAATTATTAAACTATTATCAATTGTACAAAAATGAATTAATTTTTTAAAATAAATAAATAAATCATTATCAAAATTAATGATTAAATTATCTAACATATTTAAATTTAAATTGTTATTAATAATCGTATATAATAAAAATAATTCAGGATATTGAACAATTGAATTTAGATCGATTTTATTGAAAATCAGTTGATTTGAATTATTATTTAAAATACCAATCCAATGATTTTCAGTTAATAAATTTTTATTACTAGTTTTAGTAATATCATTTAATTTAATAATTTTATTTCTTATTAAATTATTTGAATTGAAGATAAATATTTTGTCAGTTGAATTGATTAAATTATTATTTGAATTAATTTGAAAATTTAATAAATCTAAATTAGTTGATTTATTTGAATTGTTAATAAATTGTAAAATATTTTGATTTTTTAGAAAATAAATATTATAATAAGTTGAATTTTTATCTAATGGTATATTAATTGAATTTAAAATAATTGATAAATTATCATTTAAAATTATCAATTGAAAATTTAAATCAGAATCAAAGAATAAATAATAATTAAAAGGATTATTTAAATTTAGAAAAGAATTTAAATTAATTGAATTAATTGAATCAAATGAAAAATTAAATAATGTACCAATTTCTATATTTTTAATATTTTGTAAGATCATTCTATTATTTGAATTAATTATTTTAAAATCTGAATTTAAATATAAAAGATTCTTAATATTATTAATATTATTATTATCATTATTAATTATTAGATTCCAATTTAAATCATTTAATTCATAAATACAATTATTAAATAAACCAATTAAATTTGAATTTTCTTTATTTTGAAATATATCTAATAATAATAAATTATTTAAAGGTTCAATTAAATTTATATGATTATTTGAAATTAAAGTAATTAATCTATTTGACATTAAAATATAAGAATTATTTTCAATTTTAATAAATTTTTCAAAAGAATTTGATAATGGTGAAGAAATAATTAAATTTAAATTATTTAAAGAATTTAAATTTTTTTTTAAATTAAATTCATAAATTAACCAACCATTTTCTTGTAATATAATTAATGAATTTGAAGATAAGAATTCAATTGAATTAAATTTACCATAATTTTTATTTATAATTAAAGGTGAATGAAATAATTTATTAATAATGTTATTATTTGTTAAATTTAAAATTTGATAATTACCTAATGAATCAAAGATATAAAATTCATTTAAATTTAAAGATATGAATTCAGTTGGCCAAAATTGTAAATAAATTAAATCTGAATAAAAGGATAATTTATAATCAATTAAATTTAATTTAATTAGTTGAATACAGGTTGAATTAGTAAATAATGATATTATAATTTGATTTGAATTTAAATCTAAATTTAAATTTTTAATTATTTTAAATTTTGTAAAATGATATGAAAGATCTAAACATGATAATTCAATTAAAGTAATTGGATCATATAAAAACAATTTATAATCATTTGATAAAATTAACATTAAATTTGAAATTATTTTAAAATAAATAAATTTTTTAATTGAAACAAATTTTAAAATTTTAAATAATTTTAAATTATAATTATAAAAATAAATTAAGTTATTATTAATTAAGATTAAACCATTTGAATAAGTATCAATTAAACTTGATTTATTAAATTCATTAAAGAAATTATGCTTTGATAAATCAATTGAAGGTATTATAATATCAAATGGAGAAGATAAAATATTTGGATTAATTGGATTTGATAAATTTGAAGGATTTGAAGTATTTGATTGATTTTTGATATTACATAAAGATGATGATAATACTGTATTTAGCTGTGGTATATTCATTCTATATAAAAAGCTTATAAATATATGTATATTAAAGATATAAAACCCATATTTATCATGTATGAATATGTTATAAATATGTAAATATATCAGTTTCTTTGTTTTCCCTTAATTCATGATATTAATTAACAAGGCTGTGTATAATAATAATAATAATAATAAAAATTTACTAGTCCGGTTTACGTAAGCGAGATAATAATATTTAATTATAACATTGTATAAAACAAAATGAAGATAATAAGATAATAAGATAATAATTTGATAATAATTTGATAATAGTAAATAAATATAGTAAAGATCGAATGAATTAAATAATATAAGTAAGTAAGTAAGTAATTATTAGATATTAGAATTTTAAAGATTTATTCTTTTTTGAAACTTTCTTCTTTTTATAAGCAGAAGCTCTTGATTTCCTCCATCCGTGAGTTTTAACTTTAGTTAAATCATTATTAGTATCGATTGTAGAAGATGATGATGTAGATGAAGTAGGAGTAGAAGTAGAAATAGATGATTGTTGTTGTTGTTTGATTGTATTTTCCTTTAATTTTTCAGCTAATCTTTCAGTTCTAGCTTGTGTTGTTTGGAAATAGTCTGAGTTTGGATTTGAAGTCTTGACTTTTTTAGACTTAAGTTTTGATTTTGATCTTAAAGAGTGTGCCATTGTTGGTTGTTGATGTGTGTATATTGAGTGAATATAAGAACAAGTTGAAATGAAAAATCAGTTGAAATAGGAAATATATAGTATATATAAAATATATTCTGAATATTGAATATGAAAAAAAAATTTTAAAATAAAATTTTAATTAATTAAATAAAAAATAAAAAATAAAAAAAAATTATTACTTCATTAAATTAATTATTAAAATACAGCTGGCTGAGCTCTAAGCCAGTCACGTGTGCGCCGATCGACCCCTCCTATGTTTTGTGTTTTGTGCTTTTCACTTTTTCCTAACAAAACCCATAATGTGAGGTGTGAGGTGTGAGATGATTTTTTTTCAGAAATAGTAAGAAAGGAAAAAAAATATAATGAGCGACGATGTAATTTTTCAGTAAATTTAGCAGTCACAAACCATGAAAAAAGAGAAGAAAAACTGAAAATATTTTTTTTTCCTTTTTTTTTTTGTTACCTCTCGCTTTCAATTTAATTCAATAATTATAATTAATTTGCTTATTATATTTTATTATGTTATATTTTATTATGTTATATATTATTGTATAGTGTAGTATTTTATTATAGTGTGTTTTACTATTATTTTCACTTGAACTTTTGCTTTTTATCCTATTTTCCTTGCTTTAGTTCATTTTTGCTTTAGTTTACTTTACTTTACTTTCACTTTATTTCACTTTATTTAGTTTGTTTTTATCTTATTAATTTCTTCAGACTAAGTATACAAAGATGTATGTACCAATAACACTAACCAATAACCAGAGAATAGAGAGAGATAATACAATATATAATTTAATATAAATTATTTCACATAATCAAATCAAATACCACTTTAATTACTATAATGTTAAACAAGAAATAACTACTATATGAAATGAATAGATACAAAACAAAGTCACAGTTTATAATCAGTCAATCAGTCAGTCAGTCAATCAATCAATCAATCAATCAATCAATAAATTAACTAATTAATTAATTTGCAAATGTTAAAATGCCATAGTAAAAAAAATAATTAGTGGAGAGAAAAAAAAAAGAAAAAGAAAAATAAAAAAAGAGGGCAAAAATTTTTTAAATTAACTGAATTTCCCCCTCTTGTGCCATTTTAAATTAACTTTATTATACTTGTTTAACATATCAACTACTGTTTTACAACAAGACACTGAATCAATAGAACAATATGTATGTCATGATTATCACTAAATTAAATTAAATTAAATTAAATTATATTAATATCCCTACTCTATCTCTATTCTATCTCTTAAATATAGATCAATTACTAACAAATATCTTTAATTCTAATTCTAATTCTAATTTTAATTTTAATATAGGGCTAACCTTCGTTTACAAAAAAGACTTGCTGCTTCCGTTTTAGGTTGTGGTCAAAGAAAAATCTGGTTAGATCCAGCTGAAACTACTGAATTAGCTCAAGCAAATTCAAGAGCAACCATCAGAAAATTATACAAGAATGGTTCAATTGTTAAGAAACCAACAACTGTTCATTCAAGATCTCATGCAAGAGCTTTAGCTGAATCAAAGAGAGGTGGTAGACATATGGGTTATGGTAAAAGAAAGGGTACTGCAAATGCTAGAATGCCAACTCAAGTTTTATGGATGAGAAGATTAAGAGTTTTAAGAAGACTGTTAGCAAAATATAGAGCTGCTGGTAAAATTGATAGACATTTATACCATACTTTATATAAATCTTCAAAGGGTAATGCTTTCAAACATAAGAGAGCTTTAGTTGAACATGTTATTCAAGCAAAAGCTGAAGCTTTAAGAGAAAATGCATTAAAGGAAGAAGCTGAAGCAAGAAGAATTAGAAATAAAGCTGCTAGAGAGAGAAGATCCGCTAGATTAGCTGAAAAGAGAGATGCTTTACTTAACCAAGATTAAATTATTTAATTAATTAATAATAGTTTAAACTGTTTATAATTTTTTTAAAATTTAATATTTAATTACTTTTGTATCTATCTTTTTATCTATCTTCAATTAACAATTAAAATCAATCAATATAAAAAAAAATTAATCTAAGTAATTTTAAACAGCGCAATATAATAATATAATTTTTAATTTACATAATTAATTAGTTATTTAATAATAATATCTTTTTTCTTTAATTTAAATTGCCGAACCAAATAATGACAGCAAGGAGTATAAGTAATTATACAATAGAAGATGATGGTGATTCGAATATAGACTTAAATGCTTTGGATTCAGATTCACCTTCAATTTCAGATTCAGATTCAAATTCAAATTCAAATTTAGATTCAGATTTAGTTTCTAATAATAATAGTAATAATAAATATCAAGCAAAGATTAAACTTAAAAATAATTCAAATAATAAAGTAACCCAATTAAAAGATATTAATGATGATGATAATAATTCACTAAAAATAAATCAATTATCATTAATTCAATCAAATAAAAGTAATAAAAGTAATAAATTTAAAAATATTCAAATTTCAAAACTTCCAACTGCAACAAGGCAATTAACTTATAATTCAACTTTATCTTCAACAAATGATTCTTATATAACTGGAGGTGCAAATACTGTTGGTACTGCAGCAAGTAGATATCATAATGAAAGTGATAGTGATAATATTGATAATTTTACAGTTGATGATTTTTATGCAAATGATTATAATTCAAAATCAAATAGTATTTATAATCATAGTATTAAACATAGTAATAATAATAATAACAATGATGATGATATAAATGGTATTGAAGATGAGAATTATGATAATGATAATGATGATGATACATATTCTTATGATTTTATTGCAAATGTTAAATTAAAACCAGGTGATAAATTAAAAACTTCATGGGCAATGCCATTACAAAATGAAAGGCAATATAAAGATTTACAAATTATTGATGAAGTTTCAAAATTACAAAATTTAAATTTTTTCTCTAAAAATTATGTTGAAAATCTAGAAAATTTAAAAATTGCTCAATTAGGTTTATTAATTGATATGGTTAAATTATCTGAAAATTCATTTGATGAATTTTATAATATTTGGAATGATTTTGAGAATAAAATGAAATTAGATTTAAATAATACTGAAAATAATTTCAATAATGAAATGAACAGTAAAATTAAAACTGGTAATAAAAGTAATAATAATGGTAATAATGAAATTAATAATAATGGTAATGATAAAATTAATAGTAATCCAACAAGTTTATCAGGTAAAAAAGATAATTTAATATCAAGTTTATCATCACTAGAAAGTGTTTCACCAACTCGAATAATTAAAGATAATAATGGTGATATAATATCAGATTCAAATAATAAAAATAAAATTGATGATAAAATTAATGATAAAAAAATTTTAAATGATACAAAACTGGAAATTGAAGAAAATGATGATAATGATTTAAATATTCAATTTAATATTAATGATAGTGAAGGTTTTAAATTAATGAAAAAGAGTAAACAAGAAATTTTAAATGATTTAGAAAAAATAAATAATTCAATTGATCAAATTGATGCTTTCACTAAATCAATGTGGACTAAAATGTAAGTGTATAGTTGTTTTTTTTTAAACAAAAGAAAAGATAAATGATTTATTAGTTAAAAAAGTTATAAAGTTATAAAGTTATAAAGTTATAGTTATAAAGTTAGTTATAAAATAATTGGTAAATAAGATTAAAAATGCATTATTATTTCGTAGTTTTATTATTAAAATTTATTTATCTGAAAATAAAATTATATAATCCATAAGCAATGGATCATATCCAGTTTCTGCTGGATTACCGAAAAGTATTGGTTCGTTAGCATCATTAAGTGATTCTAAATGTTCATTATTTTGATCTTGCTGGATTTGCTGTATTGGTTGTTGTTGATCTGAATTTAAATTATTGTTAGTGATAATATTATTGTTATTATTGTTATTATTGTTATTATTGTTATTATTGTTATTATTGGTCCCGTCAATAATCCCATAAGATGATCCCTGATCATCTTTACCAAATGATAAAAGTTGTGTCATTGTACTACTATTATTTTTACTTCTACTCATTTGAATTGGTTGTGTTAATAAATTGTCATTATTCTCTTTATTCTTCTCTAATTCTGTATCTACTTCTTCAATCGTACTAAATGAAGTACTTGCTGTATTATCGATTATATTAGAAGTAAATTCTGCAAATTCAGATGTGTCTTGTCCAATTGATACAGAATTTGTTGAGAAATCAAAATTATTGATTTCGAGATTTCTATTGGTATCATTACTGTTGTTATAGTCATTATTATTATTGTTATTATTATTATTGTTATTATTATTATTATTATTATTATTATTATTATTACTATTATTAAGCATATTATTAATGTTTTTATTGGAATTAAAAGATTTAAAAATATATGATACAAGTCCGGACTGATCTAATTGTTGATGTCGGAGATTAGGTGTCGATTGAGTTTTGAAAAACATCCCAGATTTTGGTAAACTAGTACCATTATTATCTTCATTATAAAAAGGATTTTTTTTATCGGATTTAGGTGGTGTAAAATATGGAATTTTTTGTTCATTTTGAATAAGATTCTCTTTTAAATAATCATTTTCATATTGTAAATTTTTCATTGGTGTTAATAAATTATTTAATTCACAATCAGTTGAAATTGAAGTAACTCGTCTTAATGTTGTAATTGCCTTTGATTGATCAATTACTTTACAAAAATTCCAAATCAAAATTGATCTAATTTCTAATGGATTAAGTTGTTCAAGTTTAATAATACCATTATTTAATTTTAAAAAATTTTCATCATAATGAATAATAAACTGTTGAATTTTAATTGAATTGATTTCCATTTCAAAAGTTTCTTCTCTAGTTCGGATATTATTAGTACCATTATATGTCATTTCTTTTTTCTTATTCAAAACATAATTTTTCCAATAATCGTTACCAATTTTTACAGTAAAAATAACATCATTTTTACTTTTATTTGAAGCTAGATTTAAAATTTCAAAATTTTCTTGTATTTTAAAATTATTAGATGTTATTAATGTTATAATTCCATAAGTTTTATTCTCTTTTGGTAAACAACTTAATCCGATTTTAGTTGTTAAATTATAACATCCCGTTGATAAATCATTAATTAAAGGTGGTAAAGTAATTGAAATATTACCATAAATAATTGGAACTTTAAAAAGTATGTCATGATCATAAATTTCAAGACTTTTATTAATAAAGTTGAATATAAATGGGAAATTTTGAATTAATAATGATTTTGGAATGGAAAATTCAGGTAAATCTGAATTAATAAATTTATGATCTAAAGTTGAAAACATATGTGATTCTTTAATTGATTCAAAATTTATATATGACATTTCAAATTTTTTGAAAAGAATTCTAATAAAATTTTTAAATGGTTTAATATGATAAATATTATTTGATTTTAATTTATTTAAAGAATTATTTCTTGAATTATTAATATTATTAGAATCAATTCTATTTTTTGAACCATTTATAATTTTTTCAGGTTCAGATGGTAAATTTTTCAATATTTCAGTGAAAATATCTTCAAAATTTTTACAAATTTCAGTTGATTCACCTGGACCATTTTTTAATAATAATGTTAATTCAGGATTTTTTTTAGATGTTGTAATTGCCTGAATATGAGATGAGATTTGTTTTGAAGTTCTAAGTATACCAGTTTTATCCTTTATATAAAATGATATATATTGATTTCTACCATAAGTTGAACCACAAATTTTTAAATTTCTAATTGCTTTCTTAGGTATTAAATTAACAGCATCCCTAAAAGCATTCTCTAAATTTTCAGGCCATTTTGTTTCTAATTTTTTAATTTTTTTTGGTTGATCATCAATAAAATTATCATTATTATTATTATTATCAACATCGAATTTCCTTTTCCCACTATTAATATTATTGTTAATATCATTATATATATTTATAAAATGATTATCTGAATCATCATTATCTGAAAAACTATGTGTACTATCTGTAGTTTCACCAGATTCTAGTGAATTTGAATTTGAATTTGAATTTTTCTTAGTATCAATAACATGTTGATTATTATTTATATTAGAAAGATTGGAATTTTTTAAAGGAGTAACCATTACTTGATTATGTTGTCCTCTAGAAATATTACTAGAGTTATTCATTACTAATGAAGGATTATAATTATCAGTAAATATACTGAATATTTTATCCTCCATTATTGGTTATTTCTATTTCCTTCAAAATTCAATATATTTTATATTTGATTTTGAAAAGGTTTCCAACGAATAAGGGAAGAAAAGCAAATGGTAACTAGGGAGGAAGGGAGAGGGGAAGGTAGGAGAAACGTAAAAGGAAATACTGTATAAAAGTCGAAATGTGCAAATGAACAAACTAATATAAACAACATAACACAGCACAACACAATATAACATCAACAATGTCAATAAAATGTTGTTTATAGCCATCAAGTCAATGAAATGATCAAGTAAACAATAGGTTCCTGGTAATTGCTTGATCTTTCCCAAATGGGCAACGTACCCGAGAGAAAAACACGAATTTTGTGGCCAAATGTTTACGTCCCGTCCCGGCAGCGCGTTGTTTATGTTTTGCCGTTTAAGGGAAAAAACCGTTGCCATTTTGTGTTTCCCTGCATTGTTGGATCTTCGTTGTGGAGAAAGTTGCTATTTATGGTAAGTTTCAATTACCTGGTTGGTAAATTAATTAGTTTTGGGTCAATCCTAAACTGTTTTCATTTTATCATATTGGTAATTAAATATTATCTACGTATTATATATATTTTATATATTTTATATATTTTATATATTTTATATATTTTATATATTTTATATATTTTATATATTTTATATATTTTATATATTTTATATATTTTATATATTTTATATATTTTATATATTTTATATATTTTATATATTTTATATTTTTTATATTTACACAATGTATTTGTTAATTTACTCTTCATCTGAAGATGATTGAAGATATTGAGCATAATCTTCAGCAGACGCAAAAGTTGGTAATGATGATAATTTGGTTCTCTTGTTTTTATTATCTTCTGATGATTGCTTTCTCTTCTTGGATACTTTAGCTGATTTCTTTCCTCCTTCTTCCTCTTCTTCCTCCCTTTCTTCATCGCTTCCATAAAAGTCATCTCCATCTTCATCACCAAGTAACATCTTAATATCCTCTCCTTCGGATGATTCATTACCATCTTCTTTTTCTTCTTCTTCTTCTTCTTCTTCTTCTTTTTCTTCTTCTTCTTCTTTTTCTTCTCCTCCTTCCTCTGCTTCAGAATCTTCTAAATCATCAAGGGTTTTCAATCTAACAAGTCCGTCATCTTCCTCGTCAGAATCTTCTAAATCACTAACGGCTTCATTAATTTTCTTAACTTCTTCTTCTTCATCTTCATCTGAGAAATCAGACATATTTAAATCTGATAATTCATCATCTAAATCATCATCTAAATCATCATCTAAATCATCACCTTCAACTTCTGGATTACTCTTAACCAATGCATTCCAAACAGAATCTTCATCTAATTCAGAATCTTCAGCATCTTCATCACCATTTTTCATCTTTCTATCAAGTTCTTTATCTAATTTAGAATTCATTAATTTCTCTTGTTTTGTACTAAAATATTGATAAAAGAAATCATCTTCAGGTTTAATTTGACTTGCCTTTTTAGATAACCAATCTTCAGTATTTGCAGGAATATCATTACTTTCAATACCAGTTGCACGAACTAATAAATTACCAGTATGTGCACCACCTAAAGGTTGCATAATTGATGAACCTTTCAAATTAGCTTTACTTTTGGCCTTCTTATAAACAAATCTATCAAGGAAATGTGATAAACTATATAATCCAAGATCAGGTTTAGTAATTGTCTTTCTTTCTTCTTTAGTTAATTCATCATATTTTAAGAAATTTTCAGCATATAATTGAACAGTTGGATGATAATGTTTTAAAAAATATTCAATTTCCCAGATTGATGATTTATCCGCATTAGCAAATTTTGGATCTCTTTTCTTTGAATCATAAACTCTCGTTTCTTCTTTATTTTGTTTATTTTCTTCATCTAATTCCTCCTTTTCTTCCCTTTCTGCTTCTTCTAATTTATCATCCATTGGAGTATTTAAAAATAAATTTCTAATTTGTGGAATTTCCCTTTCTAATTGAATTAAAAGGAAAATCATACCTGCAATAGTACCAATATTAAACCAATTTAAACAAACTTGACAAATTCTTTTAACAAATGCTAAAACTCTACTAATATTTTCATCATTTTTTAATGATTTATATAATAAATTCAAATAAATACCTTGCTTTGATGAATTTAAAAGTCTTTCATCCCAAAGTGATTCATATAATGTTCTGTAAAACCTATCCTTAAATTTATCATCTGAAAATTTATTAGTAATTGTTTGAATTAAAATTAATGCTTGAACAGATGTATTGAAATTTAAACTATGAGTAATCTTATAAAGTATATTTAAATGATTTTCAAAAATATCCATTGGAAAATTAGAAAATGGGAATGAACGATTTAAACCAGTTAATATTTGAGCAAACATTTTAGAATTTTTCTCTTCAATAATTTCACCTTCATTTTTTTCATTTTTAACTGATTTACCACCCTTTTTACCTCTTTTAATATTTTTCTTTCTTCTACCTTCCTTTTGATATTCACTTTCTTTAAATTCACCAACATTTTGATCATCTGTTTTAATTAATAATTTTTCAAAAAGAGCAAAATATGCATCAACTAATTTATTTGCTAATCCTTCATCATTTCTAGTTAATATTGTTTGATTTAATGTATTAATTGAATAATAAAGTGCATGATGATCATTATTTGATCTAAAAACAACATCAATTACAGCTTCACAAATAATTTGTTTCATGGCAGGATGTTCTTGCTCTAAAAGTAAAATTTGATATGATGTTTTCGATGATACTTTATTATCAGTATCACCTAATTTATTTACACCTAATCTAAGTAAATTTGCCTCTTGTTCTGGTTTAGCTTTCACAAGAGCAAAAATATGACTTACAATTTTCATTCTAACATATAAAATTGGATCATGAGATAATTTTTCTAATAATGAAATAAATTGGAAATACATAGTTTTTAAATGATCTTCAAAATACATTAAAATTAATTGTTTATCAGTCAATGATCTACTTAATGGTTGTTTCTTAAATGGCTTAAGTTTCCTATTTGATGGTAAAATTGTATTGACTAACAAATCAACAAGTGCATCAACACATTGCATTGCAGCAGTTCTTGATTTCTTTTGACACATATTGAATAAGTTATCAAGTGCTCTTAAATTATGTAATGGAGCTTCTTGAACTAATAAAGTTAAGGCAGAAATTTTATCTGATAAAGTACCTCCAGTTAATATCTGAGATAAGAAACGTTTTTGAGATGATGATTTATTAAATTCTTCATCATAAATTCTGTTTTCCTCTTCTATTAATCCTTT
>JAJLVP010000345.1:0-30153 GCA_030570435.1 Pichia ethanolica
TTCAATTAACTTGAAATATAATGAACAATCAAATTCATTAATTGGTAATAATATTGATAAATTACCAACAGAATCTCAATTAAGTCAATTACGTTTATTATTATTAAGATTACGTAGAAAAATAGTTGTGGAAATGTTACGTCAAGGTGCAAGTATTTCATCGATTCGTTCATGCGTTGAAACTAATAATGATTCTACTCGTGACGTTAATAAAGATAATACTAATGATCCAATTGACAAAAATAATAATAATCAAGGAACTGCTAGAAGAGAAAGTACTATAATTAAAATTGGTGGTGATGGTGAAAAAATACATATTAAACTTGAAAAACGTCCAATTAATAGTGATAACAATGAAAATAATCGTAAACATTCTTTAGATTCTAATAATGAAAATGGAACAAATAATTATGAAAAGATGGACTTGGATGATAGTGAAGATAATGATTATCATATTGATTTAACAAGTGCAATTCAAACAAACAATAATATCGGTGATGATGGTGATGATGACGATAATTTAAGACCAAGGAAAAAGATGAGAATAAAACTTGAAGATGAAGATGATGAGAAAAGTATAAAGTTGGTAATTAATAAAAACAAATCAAAAAGTATCGATTCAGACAATAAGGATGAAAACGATGATAGTGATAATAATAATGGCAATAATGACAATAATAATGATGACAAAAAACTTAATAATACCGATTATATCAATGATAGTGATATTTTTATCCCCTCAGTTTATAAATCAAAAGATCTTGATTCTAATCAAATATTGAATATGGAAGAGTTGAAAGCAAAATCAATTAAAGAATTGAATTTATATGATGATGAAAAAAACAAGGAAACTAGTAAAGACGAGATTGAGTATAAGAAGCGTAAGTATGCCGTTAGTGAATTTCCAAAGAGTGACTTAAAAGATATGTTACCTGGTGAAATTCCAATGACTGATTTTAGTGGTCCTAAGCCTACGCAACAAGTTGCATGGAATTCATTCACAGCATATATTGAACCATTTTACAGAAATTTTACTGAAGATGATATTAAATTTTTAAAACAAAAATTTGTTGCTTCTAATTTTTTAACAAAATTTATAATTGCCAATGATGGGTATATTAATGATAATACGGATGAATCAGGTAATAATAATAATAACAATAATAATATTAATATTAATAATATTAATTCTTCTAATCTCACTTCAAGTAATAACAATAAAAATAATGATAATAAAAATAGTGAGAATAATTATAATCCATATGTTATACCACCATTAGGACCAAAATATTCAGATATTTGGGCATTAGAAGATGAAGGTAAACCAGTTAAAATGGGTAGATTAACACAATCATTATCATCAAAGATGAAAAAGATGTATGCACCTAAAGGTAGTCCGAATAATTTTGATGTTAATAAACCTGATGCATTAGTTTCATTATGTGAAGAACCTGATAAAATATCATGTGGTCCATTAACTTCAAGAATTTTAAGTGCGATTGTAAGTGATGATGAAGATGATATATTTGAACTTGATGATACTGAAAATACAGAGACTAATAAAAATGAAAAGAATGAAAATAACGAGGATGATGATGATAATAATAATAATAATAGTAACAATAATAATAATAATAAAAAAGAGGATAAAATTAGTTTTGAACAATTAGAGAAGAGATTAAATAGAGAACTTAAATATATTGGGGTTTTTATGAATGTTGTTCAGACATTAAATAATTCATCATGGGAACAAGATTGGACATTAGGTAAAGAAGATGATGAAGTTAGTAATGAATTAAGGAATTTACAAAATGAATTAACTGAAATTCAAAAAAAGAATAATTTTAGGAAAGAAATTTTAATTCCAATTATTGAAGAACAAATTGCATGGCAAGAATATATGATGGTTGTTGATGATTTAGATAAACAAGTTGAACAACATTATAGACGTCGCCTTAATGTGGCACCAAAGAAAACTAAAAAACGTGGTAATCATTCAACTGATAATAATAGTGGTAGTAATGGTAGTGTATTAATGAAGGATGATGCAGCACATTTAGTTAGTAATGCATCATTTAGAGGATTATTAGATAAACGTAAAAGATGGATTGAAAAAATTGGATCTTTATTTAAGAGTCCATTAGAGATGAGACGTATGCCAAAGGAGACTATATTTAAAGTTGAGGAAGATGAAGCAGTTGAAGAACAAGGTGAAGATGAAGAGGAGGAAGATGATGATGAAGAAGAGGAGAACGAAGAAGAAGAGGATGAAGATGAGAACGATGAAAAACAAGGTAGTAGAGAAAAGGAAGAAAAAACCGATTCTAATATTCAAGAAAGTAAGAAATCTGGTGATACATCTACAGATAAGAATAATAATGATGATGAAGAAGAAGAAGAAGAGGAGGAGGAAGAAGATGATAATGAAGAAGAAGAGGAAGAAGATGATGATGATAACGATGATGATAACGAAGAAGATGAAGAAGAAGATGATGATGATAATGAAGAAGATGAAGATGATGAAGATGAAGACAATGAAGATGATGGAGAAGAAGAGGATGATGATATGGAAGTTATTGAAGAAGAACCTGAAGAAGAGGATGAAGATGATGAGGATGAAGATGATGATGATGAAGATGAAGATGAAGATGAAGATTAAGATGAAAATTAAGAATTTTTAACAATTACCTCTCAAAAATATATAAGGAAGGTATTTTGATGATTATAAGATTAATATGTATTATTATTAAATACCATGTATAATAAGATAAAAACTATTTAAAGATAAATAAATATAGATAAAAAGTTAATTAAGATATAATAATATGTAGATATATTATTATAATATTAGAAAGAAAAATGCTTATGTAATCGAAATTTATAGCATGAATTTTAAATTATTTTATAAATTGAATTGTGATATGAAATAAATTTATAGTATATTATGATAAATAAACTAAATATAGGTATAAGTTATACAAAATGAATGGTATTAAAGACGCAGAGAATGAATATGATATTGAAGATCAAAAGATGAAGAAACAAAAGATGAATAAAAAGGAAGAAATTGTTGATAAATTTTTTAATTTAATATGGGGTAGATCAAATATTGGATTTGATGAAATTTCTAATTGTTTATTTAATAAGAGGAAAGATGAAGAAATTGAAGATTTTGAAATTATTAAGAAGATTCTTGATATTGATAATGAGATTCAAAATGAGAAATATCAAGGTAATGAAATTAATATTAAATTTAGTATTGATGAAATTAATAGGAATATTAGTATAAAAGAGAATTTTGGTAGTGGTATAATTAAAGATATTGAAGAAATTGAATCTATTATTAAAAGTTTTAAAAATAGAGTTGAAGAATTAAATAAATAAAAAAATAAATGAGTAATTAATTAATTAATTAATTAATTAATTGGAATGAAATGCTAAATATTAAGCGGTTTTTTAAGTTTTTATAGAATAATAAATATGTATAATAATCATAATAATAGTGAGATATATATATAAAGAAATAAAATATACAATTAACTAATTAATTATTAATCAATTAATTTAAGCAGACCATAATTTCTTTACGACACCCCATACACCATCTTTTTCTTCATTTTCAATTTTATAAATACCATAACCTGCAACAAATGTACCAAAAGTTAATAAATACATTGCAGCATAATGAATTGAACCATAAACTCTTTTTGGAATATAATCAATAATACAAGATTGGAAACCTGCATAACAATGATATAAAAGTAAAGCAGATAATGCACCATCAAATGGAGAAGTACCTGTAATAAATGGTGCAACAATTAAAGGAGTCATACCTAAAGTTACAATTCTTTCAAAAGTCCAATGTAATGAACCATGTAATTTTGATGGTGGTGGTGGTACATAAGCATCATTAACTGTACCAATAATATTTCCAGGTGGTTGTGGAATTGTTTTAATAAATAATGATCTATAAGCAATTGAAGATTGTAAGATATTTTTTCTTGATAAACCAAGGCCAATTCTTGTTGTTGATGCAAGCATTTTGTTATTAATTTATGGTTATTTACTTATCAATGAAGGAATAAATAAATAAATGAATAAATGAATATATCAAAAATGATAACTAACTTAATAAATAAATAAATAAATAAATAAATCAATAAATCAATAAATCAATAATATATAATATTGAATAATAAATAGAAAATAGAAAATGTTAAGAAAGACCACTAACACAATATATGTCTATCTCTAAATTGAGCTTACGTGCACCTTTAATGTGATTGGTGCAAATTAGTTGGAGACCGACTGCGGGGATGCAAAAAAACAAAAAAGCGAAAACTAAGGTAAAACACCGGAACTGAACACTAAAATATCCGAATTCAGAAAATGAAAATTGAAAAATGAAAATTAAAAAATGTGCAACGTCGATCGGCCGTGTCACGTGCCGGGTAGCAATGTCACGTGCAGGCATTCTAACCGGCGTTCACATAGTTGGTCGGCATAACTGACTTGACCCCCCCCCCTCTTAGTTGTCCTTTCTGCACGCTTTACTGCACGCTTTTCTGTTCTGACTCTGCCGGACGGATGAATTAACAAACGTCACTGATTCAGCGGTGTAAACGCTGAAAATGGATAAGTTTATTTATAGGCCGCCGTGGTTTATTACGGTTTTTTTTTTTTTTTTTTGGCTTCTCTCTGGCTTTTCTTCAGTTTTTCCTTTTTTTCTCTTTTTTCCACATTGGAATCATGTTTAGCTCCATTTCTGATAAGATTGAACTGGATTTATTTGTTCCTTATATTGATATCTAGATTATCTAAATTACTGATTTATCTATTTACTTATTCAATCATCGCATGTCAATCTATCAGTTACAAACTTTCAATTGTAATTGAATTTATTATTTTTCCATCAACTAAAATATAATATAATTTATTAACTCATTTATGTCTACACTCTTTTAATTTACTAAACAAATTATTGTAAAAATAAAATAAAATAAAAAATGCCATTCTACAAATCTCGACAGTTGGATTCTAATAATAATAATAATAATAATAATAATAATAATAATAATAATAATAATAATGATAATAATAAGAATAAGAATAATAACGATAAATCAGTCCTTCCAATTTATGATGATGGAAATCAACCTTTAAATTATATAATTATAATAGATGCAGGATCTAAAGGTTCAAGGGCTTATCTTTATTCTTGGAAATCTTTAAAATATCATTTATTAAATAATTTAATTGATTTTAATAATGACAATAATAATTTATCATTTGATGATTTCTTACCAAATTTAATTTATGAAAAACACTGGCATAAAAGAATTAAACCATCAATTGAAAATTCAATTATTGAATTTGGTTTACATAATTCTTATATTTTTAATTATTTAGATCATTTAATTGCAAAAATTTATAATTTAATACCAATTGAACAACATTATAGAACTCCAATTTTATTTCATGCAACTGCAGGTTTACGTGCTTTAGATCCAATTTTACAATCAAAAATTTTAGATAAAATTTGCTTTTATTTTAATGAAAAGACAAATTTTTATTTACCTGATTGTCAATCTCATATAAATATTTTAGATGGTGATATTGAAGGTTTATATTCTTGGATTACTTTAAATTATTTATTAAATAATAATAATAAAATTTCAGATAAAAATTCTCAAACTTTTGGTTTATTAGAATTAGGTGGTGGTTCAGCTCAAATTTGCTTTGAACCTTCAATTGATCAAATTGAAAATCATTCAATTCAATTATTAAATTTACAATTAAATCAAAATTTTAAACTTTTTTCAACTTCTTTCTTAGGTTATGGTTTAAATCAATTTCATCATGATTATTTACTTTATTTAATTCAAAATTATTCATCAAATAATAGTAATAATAATAATAATAATAATATAATATTAGATCCTTGTTTACCAAAAGATCATTCAAATAAAATATCTTTTAATAATAACAAATATATTATAACAGGTTCAAGTAATTTTAAAAAATGTATTCAAAATATTTATTCAGTTATTGGTGATAATGATGAACAATGTAAATTAGCTTTATTAAATGATAATAATGATAATAATGACGATAATAACAACTTAATTAAAATTTCAAAATGTATGTTATCACCAATGATGCCAAATTTTAATTTAGATAAAGATAATTTTGTCGCAATTTCAGGTTATTGGGATACAATTACTCAATTATTAGATTTTACAAATCAAGATAAAGATATTGTTGAATCAAATAGTGTAATTTATCATCCTGATATATTTATTAAAACAACTGAAAATATTTGTAATATGGATTTTAATTCATTATCAAATATAAATAAAAATTCAAAATTATCAAAAGATGAAATTTCAAATCTTTGCTTTAAATCAACTTATATAACTGCTTTATTACATAGTGGTTATGCATTACCATTAAATGATGAAAATAATGAAAATATTGAAAATATTGAAAATTCGACTAAAAATCATTTATTATTAAATGATAAAATAAATAATTTTAAATTTTCTTGGACTTTAGGTAGAGCTTTATTATATGCATATGATGAATCAGCAAGAGAATTTTATCAATTTTTTAATAATTCATTAACTGAATTACCAGAAAATTTAAGAATTGGTTATTTTAGATATTCATCTCCAACTTTATTTCATTATGGATCTGAACAAAATGGTATACCAAATAGACCCGATTTTGAATTAAAGGATAATTATCCAACTTTTACATTTAATATAAATAATGATAAAAGTACTAAAACTACAATTAATTCAATTCAAACAACAATGGATTATTATTATGATTTTGATAATGGTTATAATGAAGATGATGATTCAAATTTTGATGATGAATATGATGATTTAATTAATAATAATGGAATTAATAATAATAATGATGATGAAACTGAATTAGTTTATCAAACTTCAAATAATTCATTTCATTTATTAAAAATTTTAATTCTTTTATTTATTATATTTTTAATTTTATCATTAATTCCATCAACTAGAAATTTAATTATAAAAATTTTTAAAAAAATTAAAAGAACTTTTAATTCATGTTTAAAATTAAATCAATATACTCATTTATTCAATCAAAATGATAATATTCAACTTAACAATAGTAATCATAATAATGATAGTGATTTTAATCAAAATAATGAAAATAATTTACTTAATGGAAATTTGAGGAAATTTCATATTAATAATAACAATAATAAAGACAATGTAAAAAATAATAATAATAATAAATTAAATGTATATTACCCACACGCATCATCATTATCAACTGATCAAACTGACTTTTCAGATGATTCATATATTGATAAAAATAATTTAGCATCATTAGAACTTCAAAATCTTGATTTTAATAATAATAATAATAATAATAATAATAATAATAATAATAATAATAATAATAATAACGATGATGATAATAATAATTATATTCAACCATGGAAAGTTGACAATCATTTCCATAATGATGTTATACAAGATCTTGATTTTGAAATTGATGAAAATTGGGACAATGATAGTGATGGTATCGAAAGAGCTGTTTAAAATTATATAAATCGTTATAACTAATATTAAATATTCGTAAAAAAAATAAAATTATTTAACTGTAATATGCCAACTTCTTAAATCTTCACGGACTTCACTTTCGGTTAATGGTTTGTACCTTTTAACCTTTGAGCTACTATGTCTATTTCCTTTATAATAAGCATCAAATATATCACTTGCAGTTGTTTTACTATTATCTTTGGACAAATTATTACTGTATTTATTATATAATTCATCATCTTCATCTAAATCATCTTCATCTGAACCTTGAACAATGATACTTTCAATATTTTTAAAGTCTTCAAACACATCAATATTACCCTTTTTATCATTATCGTTTTTATTGTTATTGTTATTATTATTATTATAAGAGAATAAAGAAGATTTATTACGATGCATTAATGAACTTTCTTTAAATTCATTCTCTACAACATCAACCATATCAACACCTTCATCATTCTTTTTCCATCCATTACCATTTTTTTCAATTATATCTTTAACACATTCAGATGGTGTATATTCTTCATATTCAATAGTTTTTAATTGCCATGTAAATCTATAAGTTTTATTAATTAATTCATCTAATAATGATACATCATTAATTGCACTTTCACAAGCTTCATTCATTAAAATTTGTGTATCAATTTCTTTTAATCCATTCGACTTAATATTATTAGTAATAGTATTATTATTATTTATTGTTGATATTTCATTTGTTGATGCACCTCTTACTTTAATTGGTGACATTAAAAAACTTTTATTTGATTTAGGTGATGAAAGTAATGAATTTGATGCAGTTGTTGTATTACCAATACTAATTGAATTATTTCTAGTTATTTCATGATCTAATATTGAACCAAGACCTTTTTGCGCTTTAGGAGATGGAATTCTTGATTGTTGGTTATAATTATTATTAGTATTTAATGATGAAGCTAATGAAGATTGTGGAGTTCTAGTTCTAGTTAATGATAATTTTTTTTCCATTTTAGAAAATTCAGCAGATGTACTTTTAGCAGATGACATATTCATTAAATTTGGTGATTGAATATTACGTGGTGATTGTCTATCTTTTGAAGTTTGATAAGTTACATTTTCATCATGATCTAAATGACGTATTAATAAATTTAATTTAACGATTGTATTAGTTTTTGAATTTTCTAATAAAAATCTTAATTCTTGTTTATTCTTATTATTAACATATTCAGTTAAATTTAAAGTTAAAGTACCAAGTAATTCATGATGATTTTCATGTTTTAACATAAATGAAACACAGAGCCATTTATCTGATAATAATTCTGCTCTTGTTGATGATTGAGCTTGAAGTCTAAATTCGGTATTATGAATACCAATAGTTCCAAATTTAACTTTATGATTTTTAACAGGTACAGATGCTGTTGTATAGCTTGATAAGTGTAATTTTTTATAATTATTTCTAATTTTATCATTTGAAACCGTACTAACAATATAACATTTTGTATCATCAAACATTGGCACGTTGATCAATTCAACGATTTCCAAATTCATTTCAAATGCTATCCTCCTCATCTTGTGTTCTGTGTATTTTGTTGTTGTTGTCTAAAGAGGAAAAATTACAAAAGAAAGGAAAACAAAAGAGAAATCTCTAACTAACTATATATCTACACTTATCGGGAATGTGTGGATGCCAATTTCGCCCACCGCACAATAAATTCTGCACCTCCTTATTATTATATTATTTTCCGTTCTGTACTGTTCGCCCAGAAGGGAGCATTATAATCTGCTTTTTATTGTTGCAATCAAAAGGGAAGGAACAGTGAGTTTGGATTAATTTGTGAGCCATCGTGAGCCACTTGCTGATTTATTCTTTTTCTCTTTATACGTTCTAAAAGTATACAAGATATTGAGATTGTATTATAGAACTTTCTATTAGATATGTCTAATTGGAAGAAATTGTTTAAGAGTAAAAATTCTGGTGATGAACTACAAAGCTCATCAAGATCTTCGACAGAATTTACTTCAGATGATCAAAATAATAACTTTACATCAGAATCAAATAATTATAACAGGGAAACTCCAAAAGTTTTAGGTGATGGACAAGCAACTTTTAGTGAATCAAGAAAGACATTGCTTAGCTCAGATATTAATAAATTATCATCTGGTATTAATAATATCAATTTAACTGATAATAACCAAAATAGTAATGAAAGTAATAATTATAATAATAATAATGATGATAATAAAGATGAAGATAATAAACCAATTTTAATTACAAAAAATTTAGAAAATACAGATCCAGTTATTGAAAATGATAATTATAGTACAACATCATTAAGTAAACAAAATACATCAAATTCGATATTAAATTCAAATAAATTAAAACCGGGTTTATTAACAGTTAAAGTTTATTCATCAAAAGATTTAGAAATACCCGTTCCACTAAGAATAAATAAACAAATACTGTCAAAATTAGCAAGTTTAGGTCAACATATAAATGAAGAAGAATTAAATGAAAAAATTAATTCACTTAATGAATCATTAGATGAAGCTGCAAATACAAATTTATCATATTATTTACCTTCAACTTTAAAAATAAATAGTTCAACAGAACCAAATAAAAATATAATTGCACAATATAATTTAGTTTATGCAATAATTGAAGTTGAAAATTCAAGTGAAAGAATTAGCTCTGTTGGTAATACAATTGCAAATACAAAATTTAATAGTGTTACAACATTCGATGTTACATCACCAAATAATGCAATTTTAACAGTTCAAATTTATATTAGAATTCCAGGTTCATTATTAGAATCAAATAAACAAGAAGATCATTTAATTGGTTCAATAATGTGTAAATTATCTGATATTTATAATAATAATTCATTTGATAATTTAAGACCAATTAGATTATTAAATCATCAATGGATAAATTTAAAAAATCCTTATACAGATGATGATTTAATTGGTTCATTAAATATAACATTAGATTTTAAACCTTTAACAAAAGAATCAAAACCTTTATCAATTGATGATTTTGATTTATTAAAAGTTATTGGTAAAGGATCATTTGGTAAAGTTATGCAAGTTAGGAAGAAAGATACTGGTAAAATTTATGCACTTAAATCAATTAGGAAAGCACATATTGTTAATAAAATGGAAGTTACTCATACATTAGCTGAAAAATTTGTTTTAAGTAGAGTTAATAGTCCATTTATTGTACCATTAAAATTTGCATTTCAATCAAGTGAAAAACTTTATCTTGTTTTATCATTTATTAATGGTGGTGAATTATTTTATCATTTACAAAAGGCAAGAAGATTTCCTTTAATAAGGGCAAAATTTTATATTTGTGAATTATTATCAGCAATTGAAACTTTACATTCAATGAATATTGTTTATAGAGATTTAAAACCTGAAAATATTTTATTAGATTATCAAGGTCATATTGCACTTTGTGATTTTGGACTTTGTAAAATTAATATGAAATTAGATCAAAAAACTAATACATTTTGTGGTACACCTGAATATTTAGCACCTGAATTATTATTAAATAAAGGTTATACAAGAGTTGTTGATTTTTGGACTTTAGGAGTTTTATTATATGAAATGTTAACATCATTACCACCATTTTATGATGAAGATGTTTCAGTTATGTATAAAAAAATTCTTGAAGATCCATTGATTTTCCCAAGTGATATGGATTCAGTTACAAAAGATTTAATTACAAATTTATTAAATAGAGATCCAACTAAAAGATTAGGTTATCATGGAGTTTCTGAGATAAAAGCACATCCATTTTTTAAAGATATTGATTGGATTAAACTTAATAATAAAGGTTATATACCACCTTATAAACCTCAAGTTAAGAATTCAATGGATATTTCAAATATTAGTTCGGAATTTACAGATGAGAGACCAATGGATTCAGTTGTTGATGATTATTTAAGTGAATCAGTACAAAAGCAATTTGGTGGATGGACTTATGTTGGTAGTTTTGGAGGTTCTGCCAATTAAATTTGTAAAATTATAAAAACATAAAATTATAAAACTATTTTCTTTTCTTTTCTTTGATGATTACTTTACCCTCCTTTTTTTTTTGTTGGGCTATATATGTATATATTATATAGTGTTTATAAATATATATATATATAATATTAGTCTGTTAAATTATTATACTATTATTATTCTTATTAATCGGTATTATTTCTGTAAAGATAAAATTGAGTAACAATTAATAAATCTTCAGCTATTGTACCAAAAGAACCTAATAACCAACTTAAATTCAACATTAAATATTCATAATCCGATCTAAATACAACAATTTGTAAACTATAAGTTATATTACCTAACATTGTAAAAAGGAAAAATAATAATGATAAACCTTTTGTTGATTTTTTTTTATAATTATGATAAATTTGTGGTAATCTTGCAGTTAAATATAAAAATGCTGATAAATAACCACAAATTTGAGGACCTAAAGGTTCATCCTTTGAAGTTGATGAAATATTAGAAGAAGATCCATTTGGTGATAAAACTGAACCTAATGTACCTGAACATATCACTAATAAAATTGGTAAAGTATATTTAACAAATATAGAATGATTTTCAGGTTCATAAATTATATCTTCTAAAGTTGAAGATTGAGACTTTCTTCTATTTGGATGATTATGATGATGTTGATGGTGATGGTTATGTTGGTGTTGATTTTGATTATTAATTGATCCATATTCATTATTATTGGGTATAATTTCTTCATGTTCATAATGAATTGCATGTTCACCTAATAAAAGTTCTTCATCATTAATTATAATATTTGAATTATTTCTATGATTTTTCTTATTTTTAGCATTTCTCTTTTTATCATAAACAATTTTAATATAAAGATAAAATCCTAAAGTAAATAAATCTGCGAATAAAAACCATAAAGCAATAATTATAACTTCAGGTAATAAACCTGCCCAAATTGAACCAATTAAATTAAATATATCACCAAATGACCACATTAATAAAAAAATCGGAGATATACCGTCTACAGTTTTAAGTCTCCATTGTTCAACTAATTGAGGTACCATTAAAATTATCCAACAAGAAAATGATATAGAACCAGCAATGGAGGATAAATTTTGTCTAATTGAAGACACAGGTTGTTGTTCATTTGATAAGATATTTAATCCATTTGCAACCATCATTGATAGCTGAATAGATGCTGTATATTTATTCATTGTGATATAGATATAATGTAAAACTATGTAAGAAGAAAAAGAAAAACAAAAACAAAGCTATATAAAGAATTAGAGATGAAAAGAAAAAATGAATAAGTAAAAAGAAAGGATTGGGCCATTATTATGATTATCATCGTCTTCTTCCTCTAATCAGTCAATCTGACTCTTTTTTTTTCTCTGTATTTTTCTCTTTTCTCAAACTCTCATCACCAAACACGAAGAATAATTTTTTTCTTTTCTTTTTAAATTGCTTTGTGTTTTTTTTTAGCGCACTGAAATTGAAAATTTATTCAATAGTAGGGCGCTTAGCTGGGGTATTACCCGATTGGGCCATTTTCTTTCCCTTTTTGTTTTCTTTCCTTTTTTTTCATACTTTTTCTATATTGCTGGATTCATGATCTTTAGATAATATACACTTTGCTCAAAGTAATTCAATCATCAGACTCTTTAAGAAAAGAAATTTGTTAATATACTAGAGTAACCAACGTAAAAAACGTATATTTTAAATTTTCCTCTTGGTATGAAAAATATTACATAGCGAGAATGTCTTTCAATTGTAAAATAATTTCAAATGTGTAATTTTTTTACTACGATAATTCTTTTCCTTTAGCTGAATAGAACTATAGTTTATTGTGTGTTAAAGTTTTATTAATTTAAATGAAATATGGTGGATTGTGTTGATCCATGTAAACCACAAGCATGTGCAATTCAAAATTGTCTTAAAAAAAATGGTTATAATGAATCAAATTGTACAGAATTAATAGATCAATTATACTCATGTTGTAAAGGATTTTATAAATCACAAGGTACGGAGGCAAGGTCTCCCTGTTGTCCAACACCAAAATTATTGAAATTCAAAATAGAACAAAGAAGGCAAGAAATGGTTGATGCTAAATTATTAAGATGAATCTTTAAATGATACTTTCCTTTCCCAGGAAATTAATTACGTATAGACACTATATTAATAATACCTCTTTATAGAGTTTTTTACACTATTTTCTACTATGTATAATAATATATAATATAGAAAACTAATTATTTAAATATTAAAGGAAAAAATTATATTATGAATGTAAGTTAAGGGCCGCATAGTCAAAACAGAGAAAGTCAAGACACGACATTTAAAAGCCGAAAAAAACCAGAAAGAAATCCATCTCTCTAACATTGATCTAAGGCTAACCCGAGCACTATAATGACATGGGATAAATCATTATCGCAACTCTAATGGGCGCCTAGTAGGTTAAAAAACATTGTTAGAGAAAGAAGGAAATCAAAAAGATTTTTTTATAGAGAATCACACAAAATATGCACAACAATCAAGAAGAAATACAAAAAAAGAGGGAAACATGGCTCTTTTTATAGCAGATAAATTTAATTTAGTTGAAATGGCGGCCAGCTTTTTTCCCTCTTTTTTCCGCAACTTTTACTATATAAAAAAATTTTATAGGGTTTTTTGAACTCTAGGGTTTCCTAATTGGGAAAAAGGGTATTTTTTTCTGTCATGAATTTGATTTTATTGTCGTCTATATACATTATATGTACTTTAAATACTTATATAGGTAATTATGTTGTTTTTTTCTATATAATTAGTACAACTTTTTGAATTATGTCATGCGAATGTAATACTACATTAAACTTTTCCTTTCTTTTTTTGTAAATAATAGTGTCAATTATTGTATAATCGTTACTCGAATATAATATGTATTTTATTTTATTTTTTTTCATTATCTGATTTTTCTAATCTATTATCATTTCTTCTTATTGTACTCATGAGGATCAGGTATTAAACTTTTCAATTTAGATTCTCCTGGTACCCATAATTCAACTGTATTCCCAGAAACATCAACTTTAACCTCTTCTTCAAATTTATTAATTGCATTATCAATTGTAACAGGATCTACACCAGCTTCAAGTAATTGTTCTCGAAGTAATGCAATATGCATTTGCATTTTACCTTGTAAAATTACATTCTTTTTAGCATTCTCAGCTGCAATTTTATTTAATTTAGTTTTATAAGTTTGCATTTGTAATACAAGTTCTTTTTGCTTCTTTTTCATCATTTGCATTTGTCTTTCACTAACATCAAGTCTATCATGTTGATCAAAAATGAAAAATATAACACCTGTACCAACTCCTAGATATGCAATACCCATACAAAAATCTTTATAACTTCTAAAATAATTAGATGTATCATTTGATGGTGATACTATACCATTACCATTATTATTTGTACTATGTGAATTATTATTATGGTTATGTTGATTAGTATTATTATTAGTAGTATTATTATATTCATGATTATTTCCTATATTAGGTAAAGGTAATGATGAATGATGTTGTTGTAGATGTGCTTGTATATGTGGTTGTGGTAATGGAACTGATGAATTCGAAAATAAAGGTCTTGGTGGGGTAATATTATTAGATACTTGATTAGTCTCTGAATTAAAATGAATTTTTGGTAATGAATCTTTTTTCTCTTCTGATTTGACATCTTGATCAATCTTTGTTGGTAAATCATTTTTATCATGAAAAAAAGATGGAGGATTTATATTATTGTCATTAATATTATTAATATTATTGCCAGTATTAGAAGTGGTGGCGTTAGTATTAATTGAATTGTTATTTGATATTGGAGTGGTAGAATAATTAATTCTAATTTTTGAAAATGAGTTTTTAAATAAATAAGATCTTAACATGATTAGTTTAATTATTACTTCTTATCCAGTGATTTATTACAATATATTTAGGAAAAAATAACTATTCATTTAAGGTTAAATAATTAAATTCAATAGTTAAACTATTCAAACGATCAAGAATATTCCACTACTGATTGGACGCGCTAATTAAATCCTATATGCTACATAATGTAATGTATAATATAGTAAATTGTCTTTTACAAGTTAAGAAATCAATATACGCAAAGTTACATTTTATTAAAGAAGATTAACTAAACATTAAAGACAATCTATAAATCTTAGATTAAGGAATTTAGTGCTTTCTAGCTTGAGCAATGATGTTGTTCATTTCTTCAACTTTAGCAAAAGCTCTCTTTTGAGTACCTAATCTCTTCTTAGCAAATTTCTTTGCTCTCTTTTCACCAGAGTTTCTGATTAAATCAACAACTCTTCTTTCATATGGAGCTAAACCTGCAACTTCTCTGATTAAAGATCTGACAAAAGTGGTTCTGTTAGATTTAGTACCTTTTTTGTAAGCTTGTCTCTTTGGGACGGCCTTAGCTTCGACCTTGTGACCTTTGTTAGAACCAAGAATGATACCTGTAATTAAAAAAATTAAAAAGTAAATTAATATGAAATTTAATGTTAGTATTTATGTTTAAAATTCTACTTGCAAAATGAGAAATGTATATTATTATTAAAAACATATATCTTAGATGTTCGAGACATTATTCATCTGACAATATAAACAGTTGTGGATTTTATTGAATCTTCATTAAGTTATTATAATAATTTATCCATTAGAATTAAAAAATATTGGTATTATTATCATTGCCTTTTCAATATATATACTAAAACTATACTAATCTGTTATGATGATAACTTATTCTTTCAATTTAATATTTATTTAATTCAAATAATTAAGTATAGCCCTCATTCAATAAAGAGACTCTTTTAACTGCCAGTTTTAATCATTCCTGATATCTTTTTGCTGATTTTTAAAATTTATTAAACATTTTATATTTATCTCATTTTCTAATTAATACATCCCGTATTTCATATGTTTCATTAGTTTCTCATTTAAATATAGGTTTCAATGTACATACCTGATGCAGCCATTGTGTATGTGTTGTATATTTGATAATAAGTCAAAAGAGTTTAAAAAAAATATGTAACAACTTTCTCAATAATGTATATATATCTTCAACACAATCTGAAAATTTTAATCATACAGTAGCACTCCAAAGCCTTTTGCCATTTCCTGCTATTGCAAAGAGTGAGAAAGGAAGAATTCTCGCGCAGCAGTAAAAAAACCTTTAAAATAAAAAAGAGTTTGTGTGAGGTGCGAGGAGTTTTCTTTTGCTATTTTTTCTTTTGCACTTTCATTGTGACTGCTTTTTTATAAATTGACATGTTTTATTTAATTACCCAATTAGGCAATTCTAACTTATTAATCATTTATATTTAATCAATTAGCTGATTATTTTATTTTTTTATTTATATAAGTGTAAATATATATGTATCTATTTACTTTATAAATGTTTGCTTCTTTCTATTTGTCTTCTATTTGTCAACAAATATATGCTATATACAGTAGATAATTATTGTAGCATATCATTTTTATAAAGTAAATTTAGTCAAATCAACTTTAAATGATTCACATTCTTTTAAAATTTCTTCAATACTTTTGGATGCATATTTAACATTAAATTCACCGAATCTAAGTGGTTCAACAGTATTTAATTTAACAACTGGGAATAATTGTTCTAATAATTTTCTTTTACCAATTGTTAATTTGATTGATGAACCTGAATATTCACCATTATAATAAACTTTAACATCTTCACCATTTTCATTTTTAATTATTTGGAAATGAGGAGGTCTTTGAGCTTCTTCTCTAGCTTTTAAAACATCATATCTTAATCTCCATCCATATAAACCAAGTTCTTTGATTCTGGCTTCTTTTTCTTTTGTAACATAATTATCTAATCCACCTTCATGAGTTATAGTTCTTAAAACTCTAGTTGTAAGTCTCATTCTAATTACACGGTTTAATGCACTTGACCAAAGACTTTTAGTAATAACGTTTGGTAACCATGATCTTCTATTGTGATTACCCATTTCTGAAATTTTATTACCAAATCCAATTACTTGTCCACCATATAATCCTCTATCTGATCTTTTAAAGATACGTGCTTCACCATATGGATATGCTGGATATTTACTGATTTCTTTTGGAACCCATAATTTATGTGGTCTAGCATCTCCAACTTTGTATTCCGGTGTTTGTTTTAATTGTCTATTAACAACACTTTTATATGATTTGGCACCGTTATACATCGACGTGGAAAATTCCCTTATTCCACGTTGAGCATTTTTATAAACTGATCTAAAAGACTCCATAATTAGTTATATGTCTGCGTAAAGATTGTTTGTTTCTAAGATATATCAAACTTTCTATATATAACAGTAAAACTTTTATATTTATTTATATATTCATGTTATTTGTATACTAAATTCTTCAACAAAATTAACTAAATTTCCATGTCGAAATTTAATTCGCTTAAAATTCAAACAAAGAATTGTAAATGTTGTCACAGTCGCGTCGGTGCATAGTAATTCGTTATCGAGAAAATAATAATGAATATTAGGATTTATAAAATATCTACAATTAAAAATACGTTGAAAACTATATATATAAACACATTTCTTATTAGACATCTGAAATAAATTTACCAGAATTTACCATTTTTCTTAAGTCCAAACATTTTACCAAGTTTGGCAGGATTTAACTTGTGTGAACCAGAATTAAGTTGGCGATTTTCTTCTTCTAACTGAGCTAGTTTATCTTCTAGTATTCCATTTTCATCCATTACTTTTAAATTAATATCCATAGCATTTTGAATTTCTTTATCTAAACCTTGTGATAGTTGACCACTAAAATCAACATTCTCACTATTATTCTTCTGTGATGTTAAATTTTCTAATCTACTTTTTAGATTTTCAATATCTTCTTTCAATGATGCATTATCCTCCTTCAATGAACCAATTTTCATTTTACCATTTACCATTTCTGTTGCTATTTCAACATGTTCTTTATTTAACAATGCATATGATGCTTCAATTTTACGAATCTCTTTTGTTAGTAAACCATTTTTACGTTGTAATTCATCGACTTGTTCTTCACGTTTTTTCTCAAGTTTATTAATTTCATCAAATTCAGCAGTATATTTATTTAGTGTAATAGGTAATATATTTATTTCCATTGAATCTCTAATAAATTCATCAATTTTGTACTTATTGATTTTATTGTTAGAATCATCATTTTTATCATCATTCACATCTTCAAATTGATCATCATCCTTTTCGTTTTCTTCAGAAGAAGAATTATCTAAATAATAATAAAATAATTTTTCTTTTAAGAAATTGAGTAATTCATCAAAATTTAATGTTAATAAGTGATCATTATTTTTAATCATTAAATTTAGTGCAAATTTAAGTATTGATTCTAAACCTTCAGCAATCACAACATCATAAATTCTTAAAACCATATCTAAAGGAAATTTATATGCAAATAGTGTTAAAAACCATTGTAATGCATACATAGAAGATTTAATTTTTTGTTTCTTTAAATGTGAAAATAATTCAGGTAATGTATCTTCAATTAATCTATCAAATTGATAAATTCTTAAATGTAAACCAGGCATTTCAGGTAAATAAAATTCTCTAAATCCATATGTAAACATTAATCTAACTAACATACAAAATGCTTCATCTGATTCCATATTCATTAATAATGGGACCGTTATAAAAGCCATACCTTGAGTATATCCAACTTCTTCATCATATAAACTATATGTTTTAATTATATTGAATAAATCATCAATTTTCTCTCTAACAGCATTATCTTTTATAAAACTTGTTCTTGCAAGATCTCTTCTAATTAATTTTTCAAAATCACTTTTAATATTTTTAGTATTTATAAAAAATTCTTTCAATTTCATTGAATTTGAATCACAAATAATTTGCCAAACCATACCTCTAATTTCTTTTGGTATACCATTTGTAATATTTAATTTTAATTCATTTTGTTTATTTTTAACAACATTACTATAATCATTAATTACATCTGACCAAAATTCCCAATCAATTCCATTTACTAATGCATTATTTTGAGTAATTGTAACACCAATTTTAATTTCATTAAAAGTTTTCTTTAAGTTATTTCTGCTATTTTTAACATCAGCTTTTTCATTAGTAGATTTTTGTTCTAATTCAAGTTCTTTATCTTGATATCTATTATATGCAAGGTTCATTTTGGATGGTGATATTATATCTTGAATTTTTTCATCAAAATCAGGTTTATCAAAACTAAACCAATTAGAATTTGATGTTGGAACAGAAGGTTTAGTTTCCTCTTCATTAGCTTGTTTTTCATGATGTATAACAGAGTTGTGATCATCAGAATCAATTGATTCCATATCATCAATATTAATATTTTGTGTTGGTTTTTCTTCTTTCTCATTGTCATAACCTATTTCATTATTTACTTTTCCATTATTATTATTATCATTAATGGTAGCAGCATTAACTTGATCATCAATTTTAGAGTCATTCATATCTTGAATTGTTGTGTTTCCCTCATTTGAATCCTTAATATTTAAATCATTAATTGATTTATTTGAAGTTGGTTCAATTTGATTATTTTCAATTAAGTAATTGGATTCTTCAATTGGTGTTTTTTCTTCTTCTTCTTCTTCTTTTAATGTTTCTGTATTTCCGATTATTTCGGTTCTATCATTTTGGAAAGATTCGTTATTCTTTGCAGTTTCAGCAGATGTTGAAGGTACATAATCATTTAAAAAATCTTCTTCACCTTCATTTTCATTATTATTTTCATTATTTTCTTCAATTATCTCATCATTTCCTAATCCATCATCAGCATCAATGAAACTTGATGCTTTACTTTTAAGATCACTACTATCTGTTGCAATGTCATTCTCATTATATTGAATGTCTTGTGGTTCAGAATTATTTGAAATTACTGGTTGATCGATAGAATTGCTCTCTTCAGTGGACATTGTAAAATTTAGTATACTGAATTCACAAGTTGATAATTCAATTATCTGTAAATAAGCTATAATATTAACAATATACTTGAAGAACATAAAATACATCATCATATATTATGTGCATTTTATTAAGAGTAAGAAAAAACAGCTAAGCGTACCCTCCGTCTTTCCTTTTTACATTAGAAAAAATAAAAGGAGGCTCGCAACAATGACAATAATAATAATAACCTCAGTTGTTTTTAAATCGTGTTTAAATCTGTTCTTTTCTAGTGATAATTTACCTACATTCAAGAATAGAAATAGATATAAAGAGATATATAAAGAAATGTATAGAGAGATGGATAAAATAAAAAAGAGGTAAAAAATATATTCATAATATAATATTGATAATGTAATATAAAAAAGAAAGAAAAATAAGAAAAATACCGTTGTTTAAATAGAAATAAACCTTAAAAATGCTAGTTCCCACCACTTTGTAAAATAAAAATAAATATCATAACCATAATAAATTGAACGTCTTAAATCCTAATAGCAGTAGACGAAACATCAAAATATTCATCTGAATCAGATAATACTGAATCATCGGATAAAATTGATTCAACGACTGCTCTAACTCCCATATTACTTGATGAAGAATCAGTTGAAGAAAGAACTGAATCTATATCAGATTCTAAATCAGGTGCTGATATTGAAGATTGAGTATTTGAGAATCTAGAGTAATAAGATGATGAATCAGAAGATATAATAAATGCTGCATCATTTAAAGATGCAATTGAAGATTCATTTGAAGATTCATCATTAAATGGTTGAGGATTTAAATTTTTTTTAACTATACCAGTTGTAATACCAGATTCTTGAAGTAAATTTTCCATTTTAAAAATATCACAATTTGGGCAATAAAATCGTAATCTTTCTCTTTTTTTATCAAATTTATAACTTGTTGAACCAATATTATTACGAAATAATTTAATATCATTAAATACAATTTGTTGTAATTTAATTGAATTTTCATAAATTTTTTCCATTTTAATTGATAAATTATCATCAAATAAACCAGATTCAGGTAATAATGAAAGAATTGAATTTGTTGATAAATCAAATTCAACAAAACAACCTAATTCATTTAAACCTGAAATTTCACTTACTTTACTTGCTAATTTAATATCATTATTTGCTAATGAATCATTTGAATATAAAATACCAATATTAATATTTTGTAAATTTGAATTTGTTAAATAATTATTACCTGTTTCACTACCTTTAATGAAAAAAGTTCTTAAATTTAATGATAAATTTTCAATAATTTGATGATTTACATTTGGTCCAAAAGTTGAAAACATTCTAGCATTATGTTTTGGGAAATAAGTATACATTCCACTACCAATTCCACCATTTCTTAAAAAATTTAATTGAGTTCTTTTAGTTGATAATCTAAAAGGACCTTGATTTTGATAAATTGCAGCTTTAAAAGTATTTGAAATTGAATTATTAAATTTATTATATTTATTATAATTATTAAAATTATTAAAATTTAAATTTAAATTTTTATTAAAATTTTTATTAAAATTTTTAATAGAAGCATTTGTATTTCTTGTAGTTGAGAATTGTCTTTTTATAACACGACCAGCTAAAGGATGTTGATTTTGATTTCTTACAGGTACTCTAACTGGTTCCCTTTGTAATGAATGCTCAGTTTGTTTTTCCCTAATAAGCTCAGCAACATCCTCTATTGCTTGCTTGAACTCTTTAGCTGTCTTTCTAGACACTCTAATGAGTTCCCTCAAGCTATTGGGGATCATTATTGGATATCTTATCTTATCTTATTGTTAAATGAAAAGAGGAAAGAAAGAGTAAATATAAAGAGGAAGGAAAAGAAGTAGAGATACTAAGATACTAAGATACTAAGATACTAAGATGGTAGGATACTAAGATAAAAATGAGGCAATGTGTAGATAAACCTTATTTATTACCAGAGATAAACACCACAATTAGTGTATGACACACATTTCCCTTCTTTGCCCTTTATGATCTCTTTAGAGTCTTACGCACTCAAATTTATAAGTTTATTTTTGCATTTCCGGTTTCGGCTTTGATATTTATTATTTATTATTTATTATTTATTATCTATTATCTATTATCTCACTCGCCGTCGATCGACGCGGTAGCTGCCCGCTGCCCGCTGCCCGCGTTGTTCCCAATTGGGAAACCCATCACTTTACCTGTTTAGTATGGAAATTATTACTATCATTATACTAATATATTATATACTATATTATACAGTCTACATTTGTTATAACACTGATTGGTTTATAAGATATATCTACTGTGTCCAAGAGCAGAAACTAAATATAATATAAGTATCCATTGGGTATAACAATCAGCAAGACAGAACAAAGCAGGGCAAAGCAGGGCAAAATTTCAGTAACTGTGGTTCACTACCGGAAACATTATGACATCAGCAAATAAATTATTTACTCTCAAAGGAGTTACAAAAATTAATTAACAAAAAAAACGGAAACCTTATCAATTTAAATAACAAACAGAATGAATGAAAAACATTAAATTTTAAATATGTTATAATTATTATTTATTGTTTCGGTTTATCCTTCTTCGAGAGTCTCTTCTATTTTTAGAAGATTATTTCAATTTAATTCAATTCATTTATTAATTTATTAATTTAAAATGATCTACTTAACCCCTTAATATTTCAATTTATTCAATTCTTTGTTCTCCATTTTTTAATCTTTTTATTCTCTTTGTTTAAAAACTATGCATTTTTAATTAAATTGATTGTTCAATTGATAAAAATAATTAAATTAATCCATAACTATAAATAAAAGAAATATGTTCTCATTTCAATGGATCATTATATTTTCTTATTTTTATCAATTGACTAATTCAATATTTCTTAATTATGAAAATATTCATCAAATGTTGAATAATAAAAATAATAAAAATAATGATAATAATAGTAATAATAACAAGTATTTAAGTTTAAATACACATAGAATTGAAAAAATTTATTATTCAAAGTTAAATAATCAAAATATTAATAACACAAATGGACTTTTAAAAGCAAATTTAGATTTCATCAAACTTGGCTTTTATACTGAAGTTTTCATAGGTTCTGAATTGAATCCTGTTAAAGTTTTAATTGATACAGGATCTTCAGATTTTTGGGTTCCAAATATAAATATTTGCAGTGATAATAATAATAATAATAACTTGAATGAAATTTCTTATAATTGTTCAAAATTCGGTCATTTTGATCCTTCAAATTCTTCAACTTTTCATTCAAATAACACAGAATTCTTATTAACTTATGGTGATGGTTCAATTTCAATAGGTGAATTCGGTCAAGATTCTGTAACTTTTAATGATATTACGATTAATAATGTTAATTTAGCAATTGCAAATTTTACAAATACAACTTCAGGAATTTTAGGACTTGGTTATAAATCAACTGAATCAACAAATTATAATTTTGGTTTGAATCGTAAACCTTTTAATTATACTAATTTCCCACAACAATTAGTTAATGATGGTTTAATTAATAAATCAATTTATAGTTTATATTTGGATAAAAATGGTAATGCTGAACTTTTATTCGGTGCAATAGATCATGAAAAATATTATGGAAATTTATATGAATTCCCAGTAATTTCAATGAAATCAGAACAAAATGATAATAATGATATTAATGATAATAATGATAATAACTTATTAACTAGAATTGCAATTACTCTAAATAGTATATCAATTAAAAATAAAAATAATGAAGAATTTATCGTAGGTGATGGTTTCGTACCAGTTATTTTAGATTCAGGTACAACAACAGCTGCATTCCCAAAAGGTATCGCAATAACAATTGGTTATTTATTAGGTTTAACTTATGATTCAGATTTAGATTATTTTTTCGGCCCTTGTTCAAAAATTGAAAATAGTTATTTTAATTTTAATTTTCAAGGTGTTGAATTTTTATCACCAATTTCTTCTTATTTTTTACAAGTTTTCAAAAATGATTATGATTATTCAGAAGGTTGTATTTTTCAAGTTTATATAACTAATGATGATTTTATTATTTTAGGTGATTCATTTTTAAGAGATATGTATACAGTAATTGATTTAGATGATAATTTAGTATCATTAGCTTATAAAAAAAATAGTTTATCAAATAATATCGAAATTATTAATAATAATAAAATTTCAAATATTATTAAACCTCCAAATTCAGAAACTTATGGTTTTGGTAATTCAAAATTTAAATATTTTGATACATTTATTACAACTAAATCTTCAGAACCAACAAAAATACCACTTTCATTACACACAGATTTTGCAACAATTCATATTAATGATGATTACGATTGTTATGATTATCATGATTATTATGATAATTATGCTTATTACTATGATTATTATTATGATGGAATTGATATTGATGAAGAAGATATGTTTACCAGTGAAATAAATTATTTGAAAACTTCTTTATCGACTGTTTCTCCAACATCAAGCATTGTAAAGCCAACATCTACTAACTATCAAACTAATGCAGATTCCATTAGTACTAGTAACTACTAAAACATTCAAATCATTTCTTTATTCCGTGATCAATTTCCCTATTATTAATTTACTTTAATTTTTTTAAAAAACAATTGCATATTTTTTTTTATTTATACCCCCTAATTTTTATTTCATTTGATTTTTTTTTCTGTAATACTATATTCTTAAATATATACATTTTATATAATTATTTATTAATCAAAAAAGTAAATAATTAACTAGTCCATTGTTTTGGAGTATAAGGTTCCTCTAAATATTCAATTTCTTCAGAAGTTAAAGTCTTATAAAATGCAAATGCTTCAATCGCATCATCTACACGTTCAGGTTTACTAAATCCAACAATTGGTGAATAACCTTTACTTAGAACGTAAGAAGTTGAAATTACAGCCATTGATTTACCATGCTTTTTAGCTAATTCTTCAACTCTTTTTAAAATTTCCTTATCTCCTTCAGTTAATTTATCAAGACCTAATTTTTTCATACGGTGAATATCACTTGAATTTCTACTTGTTTCACCTTCAACTCCAAATGGACGTGTTAAAACACCCCTCGCATTTGGTGACCATGGAATTATACCAACATTTGTTAATTTACAATATTCCATCATTTCACGTTCTTCTTCTCTATATAATAAGTTATAATAATTTTGCATTGAAATAAATTTTGTCCAACCTCTTCTTTCAGCAATACTTTGTAACATAACAAATTCATATGCTTTCATTGTTGATGCACCGATATATCTAGTATAACCTAATTTAATTATATCATGTAATGCCTCCATTGTTTCCTCCATTGGAGTTGTTGGATCATATCTATGAATTTGAATAACATCAGCATAAGTACCTAATCTTTCATTTGATGCCTTTGCAGCATCTAAAATATGCTTTCTTGAACAACCTTGACTATTAATATATTCATAAACTGGAAAAGTTGCACGTTTTGCAGCTGTAAAATCTGGAATATCAGGATCAACTGGGAAATAAAGTTTTGTTAAAATTATAATACGATCTCTTTTAATTTTATATTTTTCCATAAATTCACGTAATAAAATTTCAGAATATCCATTTGAATAAGTATCAGCTGTATCAAAAGTTCTTAAACCATTATCGTAACATTTTTTCAAAATTGCAAATACTTTCTCTTTATCTTCAATAACCCAATCAGCCCAGTACTTTTTACCAAATGACATACAACCAACTATAATTCTTGAAATTTTAAGTCCAGATGAACCTAAATTCGTAAAAAATTCAGCAGGTACAGTTACGTTAGCCATCTCAAACAAATAATTCAAATTGAAATATTAATAATATATAGATAAATAAAAACAATTGAGTTTAATAAATAAATAAAAGAGTAGTATATAAATGAATAATTGAAAAAAAAGAACATACCATTGAAATATTTATTTTCCATAATTCATAAATGACTGGGAAAATGCCACAATTTATATTCAAAAATGACAATCCACAGATTTGTGGAAAAATATACAAATTCGGACAGAGGGAAAATAGTGATCGCTTTTGTCGGAGTTATGCTTCCGCCAAATTTATAACTTGGCTGTTTGGTCGATTAGATAAGAAATTTGGCTATTCGTTTCATTTTTAACAAAAATCCTTTTATAAAACAAATAAAATACTAAATTTTTGTACAATAAAAATGGTATATGATGTATTTATATATTTATATTATTATTTATTATTTATAAAAGATATTTTATTTATTTGTCACAAGTATTAAATACCACGAATACGTCTTGTAGTCATAACAATTTTATCATCCATATAATCAACATTTTCACTAACTTGTTTCAAATTACTATTTTGTTCTTCAATTTCATTATTCATCAATTGAGCTTTCTTTTTCAAATTATTTGCTAATTTTTGTGCATGTTCAATATTTGCAGCAATTTCAACTTCCATTCTTTCATCTTCTTCATCATGATCTTTTGTTAAATATTTACTTGCTTCTTTAACACGTCTATCATAATCATATTTCTCTTGTAATTCAGACTTAACATTATCATTCTTTAATTGATCCATAATCGCACGTTGTGATTGATATAATTCACCATTTAATTTATCTTTATTTGCACGATCTTCTTGTTTTTGAGCTAAAAATGCTTGTTCTTTAGCTCTCCTTCTAGAATTTCTGGTAAATGGATTACTAACTTTAATATGAAATAAACTACGGTTATAATGTTCTAAATCTTTAACATGATCATCAACAAATCTTTGCTGTACCTTCATCGTACCAATATTACTCTCCATTTCATAAATTTTTTCACGTTGATTACCTAAAACACCTAATGTATTTGTTGCAGTTACATTAGCTTGACCTAAATTATCAATAAGTGTACGAGATAAATTAACCGTATCCTCACGAACATCTTTTGTTTGTCTTTGAATACGATTTAATTCTTCTTCATCTTCATCAACATCTTCTTCAAATTCATCTTCATCATAAGGTGTATCTTGTTGTTGCATTTCTGGAGTTGGTTCATAAGCATTCAAATCTAAATCACCTGTATTTAAAGGTTCCGTTGGTCTTTGTGTTTGAGTTTGAGTTGCTGCTTGTAATTGAGCAGAAGGTCCATAAGGATCAAAATCTTGTTCTTGTTGTTGGGTTTGTTCTTTTTGTAATTGTAATTCTTGAACACCAGCTGATAATCCATCAACAACTTGATTTCCTGTAATTGTTGCATTATCATCATTGTTTCCATAATCATTAATATCAGGTTCATATCCTCCGTATGCACCATATCCTCCACTATTATTATAATTATCATTCATAGTTGATGTTTTTTGAGTTGCAGCTCTCGTTGCTGGTAATGAATCCGCAGTTCCTGCACCTGCATCATCAGCATATGGTTCCTCTCCTGGTGCATAAGGATCATATGTTGATTTTGTTACTGTTGAATTTGAAGTTTCAGTTGTTGATAATGATGGTTTAATATCTGTTGATCTCGCAACAACACTAGTATCATCATATGGATCAAATCCATAACCATTTGAATCAGAAGTTGTATTTATTGAAGGTTCGTATCCATATCCATTACTCGAACTATTTTTTTGATTATTTGAATTGGTATATGATGAATTTATATTTTGATCGGTTTGATAACTATATGAATTTGAAGAAGCATAATTATTTTGTTTTGGCCTTCTAGGTGTTGTTGAGGTTGGACCTCTATCAGATTTTGAGCGATTAAATTTAGTTGGTGATGAATAAGAGGAATTACCCCCATATGTATCATCTGAACCACTATAACCATATGGATTGGAATTATTATTACTACTACTGCTGTAGTTATTCCCTCCGTATCCTCGACTACTGTAATCACTATTTGAATAACCTCCTGAATATGAATAAGAATAACCATTTGGTTGATTTGAATTTCCCTGTGAACCACTTGCATATTCGTCATATCCATAACCTTGGTTTGAGTCTGATTGATTATTGGTATTATCATAATTACCAGAACCTGTTTGAGAATTTGGTAAAATTGGTCTAAGTGTTGAATCTAAATTTTGAGCTTGTTGTTCTGAAAATTTACCAAATTCACCAAATTTAAATTTTCTTCTATGATAGTTATTTTTATCTTTCATAACGACACCGTTCTTTTCAAGGATTTCAGCTGCTGCTGAGTCGTTTAACTCTTTTGGTTTAAACAGTTTTTTCAATCCCATATTGCATATACTATTAATTTATTTTCCTCTATTATGTAAATACCTAGTGTTGTTATATATAAATAACCTAAATACAGATTACACACAGAAGTAATAAAATAGTTAATATAAAACCAAATAAAATAGAAAAGGAAAGTTTATACTGTATATCGTAGACTGTAATATCGGCAGCAATATTTTATTGTATGAACTCAGTAAGCCCATCTTAATATAAAAAAGGGATGATTATTTGAATCCTAGCTTATATGCTGTGATTTACTTACTATATACGGACTAATAGCTGCGCGGAAGTAGTACACAATTTACTATGCAGTTGTTTGTTTATATGGTACAATTTCACATTACTGTCACTTACACAAAAAGTTACACAGAAAGTTACACAAAAGATGATACAAAAAGTTATACAGAACAATGGTTATGAAATTTGAAAGGATACTTTAATTAGATGATAGAATATGATAAATGGTTTAATAAAATATTTGGTTTATTAATTTATTTAGAAATTCCTTCACCTGCAATTGCAGGATCAACATTACTTGTAATATCTTCGCCTTGATTATTATCTTCATTATTATCTTCACCATTATTATCTTCGTCACCTTCAATATTTGTCATATTCATGTTCATACCTATCATTTTATTAATATCAGAAGGTTCAGCAGGTTTATCTACAGATGTTGAATCAGTCGTATTGTTATCATGTATAATTTCTTCTTCTGGATCAGTATTAGAGACAGCTACTGCTGCTGCTGCTGCAACTGCAACTGCGTCTGTTGTTGATTCAACCGTAGATTGGCTTGTGTTTTTAGAATCTTTAATCGAAGCGGTTATTAATTTAGTAGAATCAGTTGAATTTGGGATTTTATTTAAATCGGTTTTATCTTCATTATCACTATCTTCATAAGTAATTGAATCTAAACCCATATAAACTAACATTAATTTTTTATGAGCTTCAGCATCTTTAATATCATTAAATTGATTTTTATAACCACTTGTAATATCTTTATTTGTGAAAACATTACTAAAATATGGTAATTCCATTTTTTTACAAATTTCAATATTTTTTGTTATACATCTTTCAGGCCCAAAATCTTTACCAAGCTCAGCACTAATTCTCTTCCATCTATTTTCCCAATCTTTTCTAATTAAATTAATTAATCTAATTTCCATAAATCTTGACCATTCATCATTACGTGATTTATGATTTCTTAAATATCTCATTTGAATTGCTTGCCATGAATGTTGTTGTTCTAATAATTCTTCAATTTTTTTCCATGAATATTTCATTTCTTCTTTATAGTATACAATAGCATCATCTTCTGCTTTTGTCCAAGAGGAAATTTTCTTTGAAGTTGTTTTAGCTTTTTTATTTG
>JAJLVP010000346.1:0-29778 GCA_030570435.1 Pichia ethanolica
AAAGAAAATTTCTTTATTGTTAATGAGAAGAGTATTCTCAAATTGACTAGTATGAACTGTAGTAATATTTATCATTAAAGGTTCTTATCACTTTTAATTGAGCTCACTTTATAGGTACATAGAGACAACAGCATTATAATGTCATCCGAAGAAGATAAGAATGGGAACCCTGTTTTCTTAGAAAGAATTGATGTTCTTGGGGCGGACGCTTATGAAAAAGAATATATTGAAGGAATTTTATCACCATTACTTTCATCATCTGTTAAGACAATTGATGAATTAAAAACTGAAAGTAAAGAAGTATTAAATAGTTTAAACTTTTTGGGTGGCTTCGAATCAGTTGATATCAAATATGATCTTGATAATGAATCTAAGAACTCAAAAGTTGATTTATATGACGAGCCTTTAATTAATGTTTTCGGTACAATAACAACTAAACCTTTAAAACCTACAACATTTGGTATTAAATCAACTCATAATGAATTTGGAAATGCATTATCTGTGAATTATTTGAATAGAAATGCATTTGGTCATGGTGAACAATTTCAAATTGATTCATGTATGAATTTTTTCAATAACACTAAATCAATTGATATTCTTTCATCAACTCCAATTATTAGCACATCACTCAGATTATTTGGTCATTTGAATATATTGAATTCAGCTAATCAACTTTATCAATCTAAACAACAAGCTTCTAGATCAGCAGAAATTGGATTTACAAAACAAAAAATTTGTAAACATACAGGTGCCTTAGTATCCTTATCAACTGGTTTAAATTTAGTTAACAGACATATTAGTCATATTGCAGATAGTGCAAATGATGAAGTTAAAACTTATGCAGGTGATAGTTTGAAAGAATCAATTTTCTTAAATTTAATTTCTTCAAATATGTCATATTTAACTAATTCAAAATTATCTTTACCACTTAATGGTTATTCAGTTTCTTTAACAAATGAAATTGCAGGTTTCCCATCATTATTAGATAATTTATCAAACAATACTAAAGATGAAGAAATATTTGCTGATAGACAAGATCAATTTTATAAAGTTGGTTTAGGTTTAGATATAGCAAAGTCAATATTGAAAAATGAAGTAACATTTTTATCAAATTTTAAATTTGGTTCAATTATTAATTTTGCTTCTTCAACTGGTGGTACTATACATTTCCAAGATAAATTTTATCCAATTGTTTCAGGTTATTCTAAACCAATCATGCCAGTAAATTCTGTTGGTGCTGGTTCATTTTTAAGTTATAATTTTGGTGTAAGTACTAAGTTTGGTAGAATTAATGTAAACCAACCATTACGTTTATATACATCAATAAATGGTTCTAGTGTATCCAATGAATTGGCAGGTTCTGAAACTTCTGAATTAGGTCAATTGTTTAAAAAGTGGAACCACGGTTTAGATGTTGGTTTACTTTATTCTAACGGTGATGCATATGCTAAATTATTCTGGAAGAAACCAATATCTTCATCTAGTAATAGTATAGGAAAATTTGGTTTTGAAGTAGACATTACTGGTACTTGGTAAATGTATTGATTTGAAATACAATTACCACCCCCTTTATTTATTTACTTATTTACTTATTTATTAAAAAATATTTATAAAAATCTAAAATGTTCTATATACATAAATTGTTTATTTATAAATCCTACAATTATATACATAAAATATACTATATTAATTATAAGAATTATATTAAATTAAATTATATTATATTATATTATGTTTAAGAAAAATATGTACACTTAAAGGGAAATATATAAATCATTTACTCTTTAATAATCTTTCAACATCGGATAATCCATTTACCCTTAATTGTGATAATTTTTCACTGATAACATCAACCATATCATCAACTTTAATTAATTCACCATCATTTTCTTCACCTTGACCTAAAACTTTAATACGAACTTCACCTTTTGGATATTCTTCTTTACCTAAAATAACAGCAATTGGACAACCTGATTTTTCAGCGGCATCAAATTGTTTACGTGGATTTGCTTTCTTTTTATAAAGATATTCTGATTCAATACCAGCATCCCATAATAAACTTGCAACCTTCATACGTTCACTCAAGAAACCATCCCAACCTTCACCACCACCAAAGGCCATAATATAAACTTGAGTTGAAGTTGGACGAATTTTATCAATTAAATCTTGACGTTGCTTTATAAGTGAAAATAATCTTTCAACACCGAATGAAACACCAACACATGGAATACTTGGTGCTTTTTTACCCTTTGAATTAGTACCAAGGAACATACCAACTAAATTATCATAACGACCACCAGCTGCAATTGAACCAACACCAACATATTCAGATGCATCATCATCATCTTTTGATTTCTTTGATTTTTTTGCTTTTTCTTTCTTTTCATTTGCATCTGAAGGTGGAGCAGATTGTTCTGTAACAGCTTCATAAATAACACCAGTATAATAATCTAAACCACGTGCAAGTGACATATCAAATGAGATATATTTATCAACTTTAAAAGCTTCAAGATAATCTGCCATTGTTTCAATTTCCTCAACACCAGTTCTTGCAGATTCATTTGACATTATAGTTTCATCATTTTTTAAAGTTGATAAAACATCACGGATTGAACCTTTAATTTTAACATAATTACCAATTTTATCAGCAACTTCTTCAGGTTGATTTTTATCAACAACCATTTCCTTTTTAACAACATCCCAAGGAGATTTATCTAATTTATCAACAGCAGATGAAACTTTACGTACATCTTCATCTTTAACACCACAAACTTGAAATATACCATCTAAAATTTTTCTATGATTAAGTTTAATTTTAAATTCTTCAATACCTAAACCAGTTAAACCTGAAACTAAAATTTTCATCATTTCAGCATCTGGTACCATAGAATCATATTGACCAGCTATATCAAAATCACATTGATAAAATTCTCTCATTCTACCCTTAGTCATTGCAGGTTGATCTCTTCTATAAACTTTAGCAATATGATATCTTTTAATATTTGATATACCATTCATTGCAACAAATCTTGCAAATGGAACTGTTAAATCATATCTTAGAGATGTTAATTCACCACCTTGATCTTCTAAATTATAAATAAGTTTTGAATCTTCACCATATTTACCTGATAAAATTTCTCTTAATTCAAAAACTGGTGTATCAATTGTAACACCACCATGAGATTTGAAAATATTTGTTAAATGATCAAAAATTGCAGATCTAACAATCATGTCTTTATCAGACCAATCTTTTGTACCTTTTGGAGTTTTAAGTGTGAAAACTTGTTCTTTTGATTTTGATTTTGATTTTTCAGATTTTGCAACATCATTAGTTGATGAAACTGGTTTTTCAGTTTGTAATTCAGGTTGTGTTGTTGACATATTTCTCAATAAAGCCGAATATGGTTTATTTAAACGATTGAAAAAGATTCTATTATGTGCAAGCCAGTTAAGCTTCATCACTTTTGTTTTTAAAAAAAAAAAAATTGAAATTAATCAGAAAAATATGACTGAAAAGTGCATAATTTTATTGAAGGAGTTGGTTGGTCAACGACGACCATACTGGACGCACAATGCTACAACTAGAATGAGCGCAACAATTTTTTGTGAAAATTTTTTTTCTACTTAAGTATACACAGCATTAAAATGACTGTATACAAAAGTTAAAACATTTCTTCTGTCTTATATTTTTTAATAATAATAGAAATACATACATATATATATATACATATATAAGAAAAGTACAAAGGAATAGTAAATGCTGTAAACAAAATAAAGAAGTTAATAAAGAAATACCTATTTATATATTTCAAGCCTTAAATTATTCAAAACGAGAAAAAAGAGTATCTTGACCGTTTTCAAGGTATGATTGTCTTGAAATATATAAATCTTCGAATTTACTTAGAATATTTGCACCTATCCAAGTTTCGATACCTCTATCCATGTTATCTTGATTCAAATAACTACTAATTTGGTAATCTTTAATATATAATCTTAAATCATTTAAAATTGCATCTTCTAAACCAGGAATGAATGTCATATCACCTTGAATTATTAAATTATTTAATAAATCTGCATACATACTATTTGGACCACCAATATTTTTTAATGATTTAAAAATCAATTGACCTAAACCATCTGATTCTGGATTTATTGAATTTGGAATTGGATTTGAATTTCCAAATATATTTATATAAGAATCATAAGGTTTAAAAATTGGTTGAATAAAATTATTAATTTGATCTAATCTTTCAATATTAACTGATTTAATATTCTTTGGAGTTTTAAAAATTTTAGCATCAATTGAATTTGGAGCTATATCAAGAATTGACCTTTTAAAATCATTTAATGTTTGAGTTATTGCAAAAGTTTTAAAACTTGAAGATATCTTATCAATATTGGATAATTTTAAATAATCAACAGGTAATAAATCTGATTCAGATACATCATTCTTATTTAAAAAGTTATTTATAAATAAATTAATATAATTACCCGCAAATGGAGATTTTGTTATACCTTTTCTAATAACTTTACCATTTGAAATTGGTGTTACACTTAAATAATCATTTTCGAAATCAAGAATTATACAATTACTTGGTTTTGACATTGCATAGGCTGTACATAATTGTCTTTCAAGAATTGAAAAAATGGGTACTTCTAATTCTTCAAATATAATTTCAGAAAGTTGATTTAATTGCTTCTTATCAAACCATGAATTTTGTGCAATTGCAAGAGGCAATTCTTTAAAAGAATCTGATGTAAGATTTAATGATTCATAAATATAATTTAATAAAGGTGCAGTTGCCTTTTGATTATATAGAATACCCTCTGAGAATAAAGTATAGATTTCATCATCTTCATTAGTTGGTAAAATTGGATCAAATACTATATTAGAAGGTGAAGATGGTGAAGATGAATAAACAGGAGATATTGAAACTGAAGGTGTATCTTTTGATGATAATGCTGCCTGTATTGATGTTGAATTTAAATCTACAACAACAGCAGAATATTGGAATTTGGACATGATGGAGTTGGCTGTTTGAATTTGTTAATTAAATAATGTGAAGTTTTAGAATCAAGACCAAGAATAGTTTTAAATATAAGCTTAGAGTACAGCTTGTTCACATATAAACAACTTTTAGAGCAAAAAAGGGGAGGAAAACCGTAAAAGGTTGAAATTTCTATGGAGCAGCGACACGCACTATAAACAAAAAAATAAATAAATAATTAAAATGTTTGTAATTGTAAACAAGTACCGGATTTTGTTTGATGTTTTCAGTGTTGGATTACTAGTTTGGTTGGTACATTATCCAATAATAATAATATTAACAACGATGACAACAAATACAACTACTAGTACAGAAACATCAGCGAAAACTTCAAACTCTAAAGGTTCTCCTTCAAAAAATTCTCCTTCGAAGGTAACAAAATCAACAGCAGGCTCATCATCATCTGCAGGAATTTCATCTGCCAAGTACAAACAAATTGTTAAACAACTGAAACAGAATATATTAAAACAAGATAAATTAGAGGATGAAATAGATACATTAGAACATACTATTTATAACCAAGAATCAATTTACCTTGCTTCTACAGCTAACATTATTAAAGGATTTGATTCATATGTGGGCTCATCAAATACTCACGGTCATGGCCATGGTCATGGTCACGGTCGTGATCGAGATCATAATTACAGTCATTTAAACAATGGTATTTCTGATATAAACAATTCTACTACCTCTATTACATCATCAGCTTCTTCTATTGCAGCTCAAAATGCTCAAACAGTTGCTGCAGCTGCAAATATTAGTGTTATGGACAGTAATAGAATATTTTCCCTTTCCAGTGCAACTTTTGTCAAACAAATAAATAATATGAACAAGGAGTTAACTAAAGCGCGAGAGGATAGTGCAAATTAATTTTATTTTAATTTTAATTTTAATTTTAATTTTTTTTTCATTTATTTAAACATATAATGTGCATTTGATTTTTTTTTTTTTACATATTCTTTTATGTTTTCTACATTTTCTTGTCTTATTCAACCGATTTCATTTATTTTGTTAGTTCAAAAGACATCCTAGGTTTAATAAAGATGAATTTATCCCAAGAAAAATTACGTGTATTAGAAGCAAATACAGATTGTATTCGAAACATTTGTATTTTAGCTCATGTTGATCATGGTAAGACAACTTTATCAGATTCCTTAATTGCATCAAATGGTATTATTTCTAAAAAAATGGCTGGTAAAGTAAGATATTTAGATTCAAGACCAGATGAACAATTAAGAGGTATAACAATGGAATCATCTGCTATTTCATTATTTTTTAAAACAATTAATCAAAAGAAGGAAATATCAGAATATTTAATTAATCTAATTGATTCTCCAGGTCATATTGATTTTTCATCTGAAGTTTCATCAGTTTCAAGATTATGTGATGGTGCAATTGTTTTAATTGATGTTGTTGAAGGTGTTTGCTCTCAAACAATTACAGTATTAAGACAAGCTTGGATTGATAATTTAAAACCAATTTTAGTTTTAAATAAAATTGATAGATTAATTTTAGAATTACAATTAACACCATCTGATGCTTATGATCATTTACAAAGATTAATTGATCAAACAAATACTATTATGGCTTCTTTTTATAATGGTGAAGTTATTGGTAATCATTCAAATTGGAATGGTGATGAAAATACTTGGATTGAAAATTCAGATGAAGGAATTTATTTTGATCCAAATTTAAATAATGTTATCTTTACAAGTGCTTATGATGGTTGGGGTTTTAATTTAAATCAATTTGCTTCAATATTATCAAAAAAGACAAATATTGATAAATCTGAATTTATTAATAAACTTTGGGGTAATTATACTTTAGATATGAAAAATAAAAAATTAACTGAAATTTCAAAAAAATCAAAGGCAAAACCTTTATTTGTTTCCTTTATTTTAGATTCAATTTGGAAAATTTATAATTCAATTAATGATAGAGATATTGATTCAATTACTAAAATTACAAATTCTTTAAGTATTAAAGTAACCCCAAAAGATTTACATTCAAAAGATTTAAAAAATTTAACTCAAACAATAATGTCTCAATTCTTACCAATATCAAGTTCAATATTATCATGTATAATTGATGAATTACCGTCACCAAAACTTGCACAACATTCAAAAATTGAAAACTTATTAAAATCAATTCCAAATTCAGATTTAATCGATCCTAATTTAAAAAATGATATGATTAATTGTAATAAAGAAGGTGAAATTTGTGGATATATATCTAAGATGATTTTAATACCAGAGTCAGATCTACCAGAAAATCAACCAGTTGCGTTATCTAAGGATGAATTATTTGAAAGAGGTAGAATTGCTAGATTGAAGGCCGCAAAAGCTGCTGAATTAGCTGCAAAATTGGAATCTTCAAATAATGAAACTGTTAATAACAATGATAATAATGATAGTAATAGCAATAATGATGAAATTGAAATTTCAATAGATTCCCAACCATCTAATGATTATGATTTTGGTTTTGAATATGAAGAAGAGGAAGAAGAAGATGAAAATGAAAATGATGAGAATATTGATACTGAAATTTTACTTGCGTTTACCAGAGTTTATTCAGGTACAATTAATGTAAACGATAAAATCTCAATTTTATCTCCATTATATGATAATTCCAAACCATATGATGATGAAGAAAATAAAAAGCATTTACATGAAGTAAATGTTGATAAATTATATGTTTTAATGGGTAGAGATTTAACACCAATTAAATCTGCCCCAGCTGGTACAATAGTTGGCTTAGTTTCATCTAATTTTAAAAACATTGTGTTAAAAACAGGTACTATTATTTCAACTGATATAATTAAACAAAATAAAGGTATCAATTTTGCCCAATCATTATCAATTATTGATGTCCCTCCAATTGTGCGTGTTACATTGGAACCAACTAAATTAAAAAATATGGACAAACTTATTAATGGTGTTAAACAATTAAATTTGGCAGATCCTTGTGTACGTGGGTATATGAGTGAAGGTGGTGAAGTTGTTTTAGAAACTGCTGGTGAATTACATCTTGAACGTTGTATTAAAGATTTAGAGGAAAGATTTGCTAAAATTGATATAACTGTTGGTAAACCTATTGTTCCATTTAGAGAAGCTATTCTTGAATCTTTTGAATCAAGCTTAATTTTAAATGATTTAAAACTTGATATAATTGTTTCACCTTGGGAAAATTTTGAAAATAATGATATTAAAGTTAATGATGATGAAATAATTTTATTAAATAGTAAAAAATATCATGATATTCTAGTTAAATCTAAAGATATCGAAGAAACTATTTTAGATGGTAGTATAAAAAGTGCATTTTCACTTGCAATGAAAGAAGGACCATTAATAAATGAACCAATTGAAGGTGTTAAAGTATTAATTAAATCAATTTCAAAAATTGAGAATGATTCGAATGATAATAATGAATCAACTGAATCAAATGATGATAGTAATCAGAATAATCAAAATTTATCAAAAATTCGTGATACTATTCAAACTGCTATTTTAAAGGCATCACCACGTATAAAACTAGCAATGTATGTTGTCGATATTCAAACATCTGCAGAATTACTTGGTAAAGTTTATACAGTTATTCAAAAACAGCGTGGTAATATTGTATCAGAGGAAATGAAAGAAGGTACACCATTTTTTACAGTTGAAGCAAAATTACCAGTATTAACATCATTTGGTTTTAGTGAAGATATTAGAAAGAAAACAAGTGGTGGTGCAATTCCTCAACTTGTCTTTAGTGGATTTGAAACTTATGATGAAGATCCATTTTGGGTTCCAACCACTACAGAAGAGTTAGAAGAGTTAGGAGAAAAAGGTGATAGAGAAAATTGGATTAGAAGTATTATGAATGATGTTAGGAGAAGTAAAGGTTTATTCGTTGACGAAAAAGTTATTGAAAATGCTGAAAAGCAGCGTACATTAAAGAAAGATTGATTATTATTATTATTATTATTACTATTGATTACTTTACTAATAAAGTTTTACTTAATTTCTATATACATGTACTTAATTATATAACTATAACTTTTAATAATAATTCAATTGAATAATTTCCCAATAATGTAGTTGTTGCCCAATTTTAACTCTTTTTTTTAAAAAAAATATCTATTTACGATAACCTTCCATTTGAACAATTTCTTGACCATTATCAGCAGCTTCTTTTAATAATCTTTCCTTTTTCAAATCAAAAGGACGTTTTTCTTTGAAATATTTAACCCAACTTGAAATACAATCTTTTTGAAATTGTTTATCTTCAGAGCCACAATCTTTTTTAGCTTGTTTTTCCTTGGTTGGATCAAGTGGATTATCAATTCCACTTTTATCAAGGCATTGGAAATATAAATCACGGGATGCCCAACATAATTCACGTTTACTACGTGATGGTGGTTCTGCTTCTTCTTCTTTTTTTGAAAAGAACATATTCTATTGGTTATATAGTCTGTGGATATTAACTACAATACCTTTAAGAGAAAAGGGTTAATGAGTTGTTAAGACAAGAACGCCAATAAATAAAGATTTTTGCTTCTATTTCTTCTGTGATTGGCAGATTCGCTCAGAAGGTTTGCACTTTATGTAAGCTTAATAACAATTATTTTTATATAGAATAAAAAGTAGTGAACCCGACACTCGACAAGGTCATGAAAGTTTGCATATTGTACAACAGCATACAGTTTATATTTATTCGTCTGGCTGACAAATATATATATATATATATATATGTATTAAGATAAAAGCATTAGCTTATTATAAAGGAATTTATAATTTAGAACCGTAGTTACAGTAAATACTTTTAATCACAGTATACAAATTGAAGGCTTCTTCACCCAATTCTCTACCAATACCACTCATTTTCATACCACCAAATGGAACTTTTGTGTCTTCATTATTTGAACTATTTAAATAAACACTACCAGCATCAATTACATCAGCTACTCTATTTGCACGTTCATAATTGGTTGTAAATATCATTGCTGCTAAACCATAAATTGTATCGTTTGCCTTTTCAACTGCTTCAGATTCTGTTGCAAATTTAGAAATTGTTACAACCGGACCAAAAATTTCTTCTTTAACAATTCTCATATTTTCTTTAACATTTGTAAAAATAGTTGGTGAAATGAAAAAACCAATTGATGGAATTTGATCTATTAATGGTTGATGTACAGTTGCACCTTCTTCAATACCAATCTTAATATATGATTGAACACGATCATATTGTAATTGACTTACAACAGGTCCTAATGTAGTTGATTCACTAAAGACATCACCCATTTTCCAATCAATTTTAATTTGATTAATAAATTTATCAACAAATTTATCATAAATTTTTTCATCAACTAATATACGTGAATTTGCTGTACAATTTTGACCAGTATTATACATAACACCAAAACTTGCCCATTTAACACATTCTTCAATATCTGCATCATCAAAAACAATTAAAGGAGATTTACCACCACATTCTAATGAAACACTTTTTAAATTTGAGTTTGCAGCATCTGCCATAACTTTTTTACCAGTTAATGTTGAACCAGTAAATGCAACTTTACCTAAACCTGGATGTCTTGAAATTGCAGATCCAACATCTTTACCATAACCTGAAAGAACATTAAAAATACCTGGTGGGAAACCTGCTAATTTTACTAAATTTGCAAAATATAATAAAGATAATGGTGTAATTTCACTACTTTTCATAACAATTGTACAACCAGCAGCTAAAGCTGGACAAAATTTCCATGATGCCATTGAAATTGGATAATTCCAAGGTACAATACAACCAACAATTAATGGAACTCTTTTTGTAATTGCCATACATTTTGAATTAATTGGAATTTGTTTACCATGAAGTTTATCAGCCCAACCTGCACAATAACGTAAATAAGCTGCAACAGATTCAACATCTGCAATTGCATTTGAATATAATGGTTTACCAGAATCTAATGCTTCAATTTCTGCTAATGTTTCCTTATGTTCATCAACCAAATCCGCTAATTTAAGTAATAATGTAACTCTTTCAGTTGGATCAACAAATTTCCAAGTTTTCATAGCATCATTTGCAGCTTTAACTGCAATATCAACATCTTTTTCACTAGCACAATGAACTTCAGTAATTGGCTCACCAGTTGATGGATTAACTGTAATTAATTTTGGAGGATTTTCTGTTGGAGCTGGTGTAACAAATTCATTATTAATAAATAGACCTAATGGTTGATCATATTTTTTACCTGATGGTAATGCAATTGATGAAAGTAAAGATAATGAAGACATTTTCAAGATTAAACCCTCTTACTAATTAACTAGAAGAATTTTTATTAATATAAATAATAATAATAACTAATTTTTCAGTATGAAAAAAGAAAGAATATGCAAATATAACAGTAAAAGAAGATATGTATCAAAGTGGAAAATAACCACAATTTCAAGAAGTTAAATTGGAAACTCTGGAAACTTTATTAAGATTAAATTCTTTATCAATGGCCGCTTTTAGTTGCCCAAAATGGCAAGTGAGGCGCCAACTGTTAGTATCAGAAAAAAAAAGATTGATTAAGTATTATATATATAATTTCAAGCGTTCACGTGAACGTCCATTGAATTAAAAATTTATTCGTTTAATATACAGTGTTTTAAGTATAATATTCACTTAGATGGTTATGTGATTATAAAAAGTAATATTTATAAAAACTCGAGTCTATTTTATATTAGGAAGTTTCAATTAATTAGCATATTGTAAATACACATATAATTAATTATATATAGTATATCTAAAAAAAAGTTAAAAATGATATTAGACTAAAAGTACAAAAAAAATAAGAATATATGAAAAAAAAATATTGACAAACGAATGATATAAATTTTATTTTTAAATTAATAGATGAAAATATTAATAATTATAAGAATTTATTATGTCAGCTTTGATGAACTTGATTTTTTTTGACACCATCTCTCTTTTCGACAAAGTCAAGATAATATTTTCTAGTCCATAAACGCATTTCTTTACCCCAAATAAGGAATGGGATTGCAGAAAAACAAGCAGCAACTTGAATACCAGTTAAAATTGCATAAGTGTTTGTATTACCCATTGCATCTAACCACAAACTACAAACAAATGTAAATATACAACCAATTGCATTATTAATCATTGAAACTCCAATCATACCTTCAATAACCATTTCAGGATATGCAGCCATTAAATATGACATTGCAATATCACCAGAGCAACCAAATGAAAATCCTAAAAATGCTAAACCTACACAATAAGTAACTCTCCAACCCCATAATTGATCAGTACCAGCTGCGAAAACCATTAAACCAATTGGACAAGCAATGAAAACACCAACTAAGAAATAAAGATAATCTTCAGCTTCCATTATACCATTTCTTCTACGAGCCATCCAAGCAACGAAATAATCTGACAAAATACCTGCATAAAGACAACCAATAACTGCACCAATTAAACATGGTATATTCATTAATGCAACACCAGTATCAGATAAATTAAATGGAGGATCATAATATTGATCATCTTCAGTTGTTAAATAAAATGTTAAAAATGCATCTTGTAAACCCCAAAGTAAACCAGATAAAACAACTGGTGGGAACCAAAAGACACGTAATAATAAGAATAAACGTTGAAAATATTGTTTAATACCCCAACCACGTAAATTTGTTGCTGGTGTAATTAATGCAATATTTTGTAAATAAGTTTTCTTCTTTTCATCAGCACCATTATTTAAAATATAAAATCCATCAAATGGTTCAGTAGTTGATGGATTTTGAGATTCTGCATCAGTTGAATGTGGATTTTTTTCATCAAATGATGAACTTGAATTATTATCATCATCATCATCTTTTTTGACAGAATTTGGAATATTATCAATTTTTTCATCAGATTTTTCATTGATATTTTCATTTTCATTTTCATTAAGATTTACTTGAGATTGAGGTATTTCATTTAATTCATTTGCAGTTATTGAAGATGGTACATATCTACTTCTATCAAAATAAGTTTCAAATTGAGTTGTAACAATTACGAATAATAAACCACCAGAAATTATAAGTGCAATATAACCAACCCATCTAAAAGTTGTATATTGAACAATAAAACCTGCAATTAAAGGACCTAAATAAGTACCAATAGAAGTTGCCATAATATATAAAGTTAAAGCCCAACCTAATTGATGAGTAAAGAACATATCAGAAATTGATAATTGAACTGTTGCTTCTGCACAACCTTCAGATGCACCAACGAATAATTGAGACCAAATTGTATCACTTGTTGATTTTGCAACACCAAACCAAGCAGCACCACCTAAACCTAATAAAATACAAACCATATAAGTTAATTTTCTACCATATAAGAATGAAGTTGGACCTAAAATTAAAGTACATAAACCAATTGAAGCGAAAAGGACACCAGCACCTGTATTCATTGAATCATATGAAATATCATAAATTTCATTCATACTATCTTGAATTGAACCTGCATCATTTGAAGTTGCAGCTGTAAATGCAGTTATAAAAATTAAAAGTGCAAATTGGTAAGCTTTTGTCCAAAATGACCAATTTAATGGATCATTTGGAGATTCTGTTGGTTGAGGATTTAAAATTATACCATTTTTAGTTGTTTTAAGACCAGATTTAACAGCTGCTTCTGAATCTGTTTTCTCTAAATAAATATTATATGTACCTGGTATATAATCAGGATGGTATTTATTTATATATTTATCGTTGTCGATGAAATTAGATGTTTTATTCATCAATGATGATCTTGGTAATAGAAAATCTTTAGTATTTTGTTTATTCATCTTTTTTTTTTTCAGAAAAGAAAGTGTTAGACTAATTGATTGATTTAATTGATTATTTTTAATTTGTTGTGTTGCTCACAATATCAAAATGAAAAATTGTTATGAGAAATTTCAGATTTTGTGTGCGGCAATATTTTTAGTAGCTTTTTTTTTTTCTCTTTTCTTTTTTTTGCTTAAGAAAAATTTTTTTTTTTTAACCTCCCACTAATTTTAATTTCTGTTTATATAATAATGTAATGCAGTTTATTATTATATACTGTTAGGGAAAGTAACGAATTGATTGGACAATTAATGAAATAAGTTGTAAAATGATATATTAATATACGGGAAACAAAGAGTAAACGATACTGAAATTGAAATTGAAATTGAAATTGAAATTGAAACCTACTGATAAGTTAGTAGTTAATTGTAGTTAATTGATAAGTAAGTAATTAAGCTTGTTATTTACTGTTTAACAGTTTGTATGATGTGACTGTCTTTTTTAGTGGTTTTCTTTAAGAAATTAAGTTAAATCATTAGAATATATAACTCTTCTACATATGCGGACTTTTACAATCTTTATATATATTTTGACAACTAAATCTAATAATATAGATAAGGGGAAAGATTACTCAATATTGTTAATAAACAGAAGCAAGAGATAACGAGCAATCCAAGACTAAAACAGACAAATAAACCAAATCAGTGGCAAATGCGTCGTTGTGAAAATGACCAATTTGGCTTTTTATAGTGTTTTCAAGCAATTTACCGCCATTATTTGCACATTCATCGCGGCTAGATAATTGGTTTTCCAGTTATTTGATTGTTTTAATTGTTTGATTGTTTTGTTATTTAAATACCGTCATATTCCCAGTTCTTTGTTTTTCTCTTTAATCTATCCGCTGTTCTTTACTTTAATTGTTCGATGTAATAATATTATTAATCATGCAATGATATTATATATTAAAAGCATGTATATGTATTTAATGTTGTAGATAAAGGCGGATATTTTATGGGATTCCATCTCCGCTTTATTTTTATTTTTTTAATATAGGATATTTATACTCTATTCGTATTTATATATTGTTTTCGTTATTATTCGTAAATTATATTTTTAATATATATTATATATTATATTATCATTTTATATTAAAAACAAATAATTATTTTCTTCGATTGCCGTTTGATGATTCAATTACTTCTCTTATAAGATAAAGACCAATTTCAAGATCTACAAACCTAAATTCACTTGGTGTAAGGTGTGCACTCTTCCAAAAATTTTCATTAACAAGTGTATCAAAATTCATAAATTTAACAGTTTGATTTAAAACTGATCTATAACCAGCTGCAATATAAATTAGTTTTAAATTTTCTCTAATAATATAAAGTAATTGATCTGTATTAATACAACATTTACAATATTCACCATATTCACATTTTTTAAAATAATTAAATTCGGGTGATGCCTTATAATTAACTAAATATTTAACAAATAAATAAATTTCTTTATTATCAATATTATTAATTATAAATTTCTTCATTTCATCTAACCAAATTGTAATTTTAAATCCTTTCTTAGCAATTAAATCTGGCCTTCTCTTTAATTCTTCAATACAAAAAAGTCTCCATTCTTTAACTAATGGTATAAAAACATTGATAATCCAATCTGAATTATTATTATTATTATTATTATTATTACAACTAGTAGTTGCACTATTTGTAGTAGAAGCAAGTGTAATTTGATCCATTGATTTTGTTTGGCTTTTCAATCTTACCTATAAATAACTTAAAAAATCAAATTTTCTATCAACTAAAAGACAATTACTTACTTATTTATATAATTTTATTTCAAAAATAATTGGATATTTATTAACAAAGGTCATGATTTTTAGTCAATTAATAAGTTATTACAATATCATAATCCTAAATTTACAAAGATTTGATATTTAAATATATGTATATATGTATATATGTTGATGCTTCCACGTGTAGAATTTATCACAATAATGACTCTTCCTTAACAAAATATTTACTATTTAAATTACATCATATCTATTGATCTTTTTTTCCGTAAAGAAACGTCATGCACACTCTATATATTTATATGTATATATACATATATATATAAGCTTAAATGCCCACATGTTTACTAATATTAATTTTATTATAGATGCAATCTCAATTATAGATGCGAACTTAATTGTATTATTTGTTGTTCTTTATATAAAATTTAACAAATACATATTGGTTCATTTATAATCTTTAGTGAAACATTAATTTCTATAATTAATAATATTCATAAATCATATTTATTTCATTCTTCATAAAATAAATTAGATAATTCATGTTAAAAGTTTACTAATTCCGTTGTTTATTATTTATAATTATATAAGTATAGCTCTAAATTTATCTATCTAATTGTCTATTTGATTTTAATGTCACTTATACAATGATATCATAATTATTTCTTTGAGTTAGTATAAGCAGCAAGAACTTCTTCAATTTTTTCTTTAAATAATTGGGCAATACGATTACCACATTCCGATCTCTCCATAAATTCATTACCACCATAAACTTTTTGAACAAGTTGATGATCAACTTTACTCCAATCTTTACTATAATATCCGCTCATAAAATCATTAATATCCCATTTATAGTCTTTTAATTTCATTTTCTTAATTATTTTATCGTCATTATTATTATCATTATTATCATCATCAGTATCATCAAATTCATTAAATTCATCATCACTATCAGTATCAATATCATCAGCTCCTTCAACAACATCTAATCCACCAATATCATCACTTTCACCAGCAATTTGCTCACCAACTTTGAAAACTCTATTGTGAATTTCATCCCAATTGTTATCAACTTTCCTATCTCTACCCATCTTCATCCAATCATTCTTTCTTTCTTCTTCAACTTCTTTCTTTTGTAAATCTCCATTAGCTTCCATCTTCTCTAATACAGCCTTCTTCTTTTCAGCTTTATGAACAACTTCAGCAATAACTTTAAGAACATCCAATTTATCATGTTTACTTAAATTAATTTCATTTAATAAATCATTTAAATTGATCATTAAATCGGGTCTTTCCTTTTTAACAAATCTTAAGAAACTAACCATTCCATTTAACCAATCAACAATACCTTCAAATAATTTGCCATTTCCACTTTCCTCACTACTCTTAATGTCATTTAAATACATATCTCTAATAAATCTGTAAACATCTTCAGAATATTTTTCAGCTAATCCAACCAGTGATCCAACAACATCACTACGTCCAAATTGACCATAATCATTAGCATAAACTTCACAAAGTTCCAGTAACTCACTCATATATCTTGCAAAAATTGGAACATATTTATAAACTTCTGCTTTTTTGAAAAGTTCAATTAATGGTGATAAAAATAATGAAATAACTTCCTTAATTACACTCATTAGTTCAGGTTCATTCCATAATTCCATCATACTTTCTTTATCATATTTTCTTAATTGTAAAAAGAAATATCTTTTTGCTAATTTATATGGTGAATTATCTTCATGATTATTTTTATCACCTACTTTAACCTTGTCATTATTAGCGCTTTCATCATTATTATCTTTCCTCTCTTTTAATTTCTTTTCATGCTCAATTTCTTCTTGTTTAAAACGTGAATAATCAGATAAGATCTCACTGATCAAATCATCAGTCAAATTATCACAATCTTTTAATCCATTATTTGGCATTAATACAGCAATCGGGATTTCAATACCTAATACTTGACTCATTTGTTTGATATGCAGGACAATTAAATCATCAGTTGTAAAATATTTATCAATTCTTTCAATAATTAATTCACCTTGTCCGTAACCTGATTCATCATTATAAGAAACCAACAAATCGTGAACTTCTAATAACTCTTTCTCTAATTTACGCAAATCTTCCCCAAGCATACCAGAGAAAATTAATTGAAGTAAAGATCTACCTTTCTTAGATGAATGAAGATCAGCGTCATTCACTTTAGCTTTATCTTTATCATCATCAGTATTTTCTTTCTTCCATTTAAATCCTAAACCTTGCATCATTCCACCAATACCATTACCAATACCAGAACCAATTGCACTTACACTACCACCAACACCTGGTACAGTTGGCATCTGATAGGTGAAAACATCAATTAATCTTTTAACCATCATTAAAGGATTTGTAAATCTTAAAATACCTGCAATTAATCTATATGGGAAAACTGAATGTAATCTTTTAATCGTTTTTAATGTACCCATGGCACTATCACTACCAATTAATAACTCATATTGAGTACTTGCAATTTCTAATAAAATAATACGTACCAAACCACGTAATGGTGCACCTTCATCATTTACATTATTACTACTATTCTTATTATTATTAAAATTATCAGTATGATCAATAACTGGAGTGGAAGAGCCAATTAAATTAGCAACTTTTAACCATGAGCCGGAATTTATATTTGAATCATAACCACATAATTCATGTAATGTTTTAAATTGTTTGATTCTTTCAAAAATATAACCAAAACCTTCATTATAAATTTGAGTTTTCAAATTTTCAACATCTTTCTCTAGGACTTTAACAATACCAACTAAAGCAGATTGAAATTTATAATGTTGAACTAAACGTAAATGATCAATATTAATACGGTGTTGAATATCAGATATATCAAGCCTAGTTAATTCTGCTTGTGATGATTCATTACCTAAAAATTTAGACAGTTCAGGTGATCTAGCACAGACTTTAATATATAAAATATGTTTTAACCATCCACGTAAAGTTTGACGTAAAATTTCACGTGGAAAAACTATCTTATCATCTTTAATTACTAAACCTGATATTTGATTTGATAAATCTTTATTATCATTTGTTGGATCATTACTCATTGAATCTACAGAATCAATTGAATCACCTGATAATTCAGATGCATTACTATCAAGTGAAGAGTTACGCTTGTGATTTGATTTTTTACTTGGACTTGAAATACCAAGGCCACTATTTTCATCAATTGAAGAAACTGAAGCAGATGGTGAATTAGTCCAGTTTGATTTTTTAAATGAGCTTAAAAATGATTTTTCAATATTTTTAACATTTTTGCCATTTAATGTATTACTTGATGATGATTTTCTTGGTGATAGAAGTGGAGAGGTTATTGGTGATTTTAAGAAGTTTGGTTTTGAAAAACCTGGAAGTTTTCCATTTTTCAATAAACTATTATTGGTTGTAGTAGTTGCATCACTTGTGGAATCAGAATTAATTGATTCGGCATTCAAATCACTGAATGTATATGATTGTGAAGATGGAGATCCTAAATTATTAGAAAATAAAGCGTCAACACTAGCTTTATCAAGGTCTGTTAAATCTGAATCAAAATGATTATTTCCTGAATTTGTATTATTAAGAAGAGGATTATTGTTATCATTTTCATCACCATCTAAATTCATTTCAATTTCATGTTTATCTTTTGAAGGTAATTCTGGAATATGGTTACCTGGATAAGCAACTTTAATATCTTTATAAAATTGATTAAATTCAGAATATCTTCTTTTGATAAAATAACCCTTTTCACCTTGCTTTTTAACATGAATTATAAAACAATAGAATTTACTCTCCTTTGTACCCCAAAATGAAGTTTTCATTTCAGATTCAATAGAGACACCAACAATATTAATATAGTAACCATTTATATATTCATCATCATTAATATCATTTAAATGATTTAATAAATTTTGAGGTGAAATATTCATATCTAATAAATAAGAATCAGTTTTATTATCTTTTTGTAATTGTAATTTAGCTTCTTCCTCTTTTCTTTCATTGTCTTCAATTCTTTCAGATTCTGCACTATCAATAAATTTACCTAATTTTTTATAAGCACCCCTTCTTTCTTTATCAAATTCAAAATATTGTGGATCTTGAGTACAATAAATTGAAGAATTAAATAAAACTAAAAATAAACTTTGAAATTTATATAATAATAATTTTCTTTTACTTGTTGAACCACGATCATTACTATTACTAATTTTTTTCGATTTAAATAATTCAAATAAAACTTGAATTTTTAACCAAAATTTAGATTGATCTTTGAAAGAATGACCCAATTTATTCAAATGGATTTTAATAAATGGGAAAGTAATAATATAATTATCAAAAATAAATCTAATAAGAGGGAATTGATTTCTAAATATATCAATATTTGCTTCAGAGATTGAATAAATTTGATCTAAAGTTGAGCTATCTGTATTTTTTAAAAAATTTTGTGGATCCGCTGGAACAAATGGTGGACCAAATCTTCTTAAACCTGAAATATCATTATAATTTGGTGATAATGAATTAAGTTCTGAAATAATTTGATTTTTAATTAATGATTTTTTCAAATAATGCTCTTCAACTGGAGATAAATGTATTTTCCTTTCAGTTGATGGATGATTATTTGATTCATTTTTATTGGCCATAAAAGCCTTATACGGATGTGAAGCCATTTTGTATGGTCAATACCGTGAAATACAATGATAGTCAAATAAAGGAAAGAATAAGAAAGAAGAAAAGAACTATGTTAAAATGAAAAGCAAAAAGAAAAAACGTTAACAGAGCCACCTACAAGAACTAAATGAAACCAACAACAATACCAGAAACGGCCAACAACAAAAAAAAAACACATATTGAAAAAGGAAAAAAGGGAAACAAAAACATCAAAACATTAAAACATTAAAACATTAAAACAAAAAAAAAACAATAAAAACAACAATAATGAGCCCTTTTGATAATTCTCGCACAACAATAAAAAATTAATACCCGCACACTCCGCTCATTTAAGTTTCTACACAGTATTTAATTTTTCTTAATTTGCTGTACGCGGACAAAAAAAGCCTATAATTTCATTCTGTTCAATACTATTTGGTTGAATAACGGGTCTTATGTGCTGTTTCTTCTTTTGGACATTCAATTAATTCATATATCAACATAATCACAAATTCATAGATCAACACATACATAAATATATAAAAATTGATATATATATATATATATATATATAGATATATTGACCATTAAACAATATATATCAAGCTTTATATATGATTACATTATCGGTATTATGACATTATCTCCACCATTTAATCCTGGAAAACATGAGTTATTATCTCCAACTCAACGTCAACGAAATCAATTTCAGTCACAAGATAATGAAAAGTATGACAAAACCAATAACAATGTTATCCAATTCTCATCACCTACAAGATCTTTAAATCGCTCACTGGATGTTGATATTGATGATATAATTGATAGTTGTTCGGATTCACATTCTATTAATATTAATGATCCCACAATGAACAATCATAAACAACAACAACAACAACAAACTTCCAAACTATCACTTAAATTTAAGCATTCAGTATCAACTAATTGGATTCCTTCCATAAGGAAAAAAAATATTTCAACAGAACTTTTTGCGCCGAATTTGCCTGTCGATGGGATTGATGATCATGAATTTGGAAATAAAATTGATATAAATGATTCCCAACAGGTAAATAATGAAAACGCTAGCAATTCTAGTATAAGAATATATAATACAAAAGTTTAAATAGCAAACAGTCAAACCAGAAAACCGGATTTTTTCCAAAAGCTTCAAAACGTTTATCTTTAGCACCAGCTTCTTTAATACCAAAACGATTCTCTTCTCACCAATCATCTACTACTTCTAATTCCTATGAAAAAAATGAGAACTCTATTAATAGTAATTACAATAATAATAGTAACGATTACGAATTTAATGACAAAGCACAAATGGAATCTTTTTCTTTAGCAATGACCAATAAAAAAAACAAAAGGGTAAATTCCAAAAATGTGAATTCTAATAAGCCTGTTAATTCGATACCAGTGCAACCATTATCACCTAATAGATCAATATCAAATACCCCTTCTATTTTAATTCAATCTAGTCCAACTACTTCAACATTACAATCAGGTCAATACCGCCAAGTGTTAAATAGAAATTCAAGTTTTGGTTCTTCAATAACCCATTCTGAAAAAAGTACTATAGGCAAATCACTAAATGCATTTAAAAGAACAACAAAATCGATTTTATTTTTAGAATCAAACTCAAATAGTTCAAATTCGCCAGTATCAACATCATTTAACAATATTAGTAACAATAACAACAATAATAATAATGGTAATGATCTTATAGATTATCACCCTTTATTACTTAGTCCTGAAGATTCAATGACAATTATAAGACGTTCAAAGTCTTATACTGAAACTGATAGAAGAGACGCTTTATCATTTGCGTTACTTGATGATTTACCAGAAGTTACGAAAAGACATATCTTATCCGATTCAGAAGAATTAGATTATTCTTCCAATTTATATAATGATTCTGATGAAAATTCTGATGAAAATTCTGATGATGATGAGAATAAACTCGATGAGAATAGCGATGAAAACACTTATTCCAATAACTATAATGATAATACTAATGAAACTAATGAAATTAATGACAATTACAATATTGATAACAATAAATTTAACAATAAAAATAAAAGCAAAAATAATAATGAAATTACTATAACTGAACCTGAAATTTTTAAAAATAATTCAAACTCTATGAATAAGGACAGAAGAACTAATATGAACAAAAATAGATATCGCTCAAAAACGATAGACGTATCTGATAATCCATTACTTGAATTAACTGGTAATAATAATACCGGTTTATTAAGTTCAATTGCAAATTTTGTTAAAATTAATCGAAACTCATCATCTGCATCTTCGATTAATAAATTAAATATTCAAAATTTGCCAAAACTTGATCGTTTAGAAATTATTGAAAATGAATCACCATCAGATTTTTTAACTCGTTTGTTGAAAATATACCCAATTACCTGTATATGTGAATTACTATCCTCTGAAGATAACGACTTTCTAAAGGAAACTTTACAAGAATATTTATCTAAATATTATAATTTTAAAAATGAACCTTTGGATATTGCCTTAAGAAAATTTCTTATGTTAAATTATTTACCTAAAGAAACTCAACAGATTGATAGATTTATTTATCAATTTGCCAAATGTTATTTTAAACAGCATCTTGAATTGGGATTTGATCAAGATACGGTTTATATTTTGACATACTCATTAATAATGGTTCACACAGATAAATTCAATCCTAATAATAAGAAGAAGATGTCAAGATTTGAGTTTATTGAAAACGTGTTAAATGCACTTGAAAATAATTTAACAGAATTATCGTCAAATTCAAACGAGTTACCAAACTTAATTCTCAAGGAATTACTTGGATACTTTTTTGATAATATAACATATTGTCCGTTGATTAAAATTTCACCAGAGCAGAGTTCCTTTGCGTTAGAAGCCTTGAAAACCAACAATTTTCCATTACCATATCCTAATTTATCGTTTTTAAATTCTTCTTCAATGGGTAAAAGTTTGGAGTATGATTATAGAAAGTCGTCAGTATCCTCATCAGCTGTTAGCATTCCCTCTTCATCGAATTCAATTCATAAATCAGCTTCTCAGCAAGTATTGCAGTCGCAAGTACCATCAAAAAAGAAAAGCACATCTTTTCTTTGGAACTCTGCTTCAACCATTGACCCTTATGAATATATAGTGAAAAATGAAAAGGAATCGTTGAACGAATTAAAGTTACTATCAAATGAAAAAGACATTAATTTGAGTTGTTATAACCCATTTATTCTACCAACACAAACAGAATGTTTGGATTTTTCAGAAGATGAATCTCCAAGCGTTGAAATGATTAACAAACAACTCAATAATTATTCAGTTAAATTAGATGAAGATATAGATCCAGAATGCTTGTATAAAATTTGGAAATCGTTAACGCAATCCCAGATCGAATTTACATTGAAACTTCCAAAAAGGAAAGGCTCGTATCTTCTTTCACAAAAGGTAACTATAGTCCCTTTAAATGAAACAAACGGCGAGGAATATTATCTTACTCGTGTAATAAAAGTAGGTTTAATTGATAAACAAGAAATTTCAACATCATCAAATGACACCAATATGGTACCTACAATAAAACCTGATTTAACAGATTTGTCTACTATGGATGATAATCGAAACCCACAAAATGCATCCAAAACCCAATCGACTAATAAAAGTAGGAGTACTATTTGGAAACGTTACTTTTGTATCTTAACAGTTGTCGGTATGTTTTTTTTTAATGATGTCTCATCATTTAGAATGAGGTTTTGTGGCCAAAATGAATCCGATGGTACAAAAATGGTGATTATTGAAGAAGCAACAAAAAATAAAACAATAAATAGTTTTACAGAAACACTTGGTGTAGCTTCTAATAATACTCATAGTACAGTCAATGGAACAACTACAGATTCTTCTAGTTTTATTAACTTCCCACATTTTAGATCAGAGAAAAATGAGAAATTAGATAAGGAAGATGTTAAGGACATTAAACCTTCCTTTGTTTTGGGTACCAAAAGCTTTGCAACAAGAAAGTTACAAAATATTGAATATGATGCAATTGTTAATGAATCAGTATTATCACCGGGTATGTCTCCATCTCAGAGTGGTTTATCAGATTCTTCAATAAACATGTCATCTTCAAATATGATATCTTCCAAATCTTTGAATACCCCAATAACCAATTCGCCAACGCTAAAATCACAAACCTATTCATCCGATGATAACGGAGTCAACGCTGTATCTGAATCTGTAACTAATTATGATGCTAAAAAATCAATGAAAAATAATTTAGTGAAAGGTTCATTTAAATATACATTTTTCATTTATGACAAGATGTCAAAAAATATTTATATGGTTTCTTCATTGTCTGAATTGAAATCATGGGTTCATAGTATAAATATAATGAATGTATTATCGGGCGTTAAAGTTAACTCAACACCGCTTGATTATCATATAATTCCAAAAGATATTGGTCTGAAGAGGACTAAAAATACCGAATCAAAATATTATGAAATTGTACCAATTTTTGACTCGAATATTGATCAGTATTCAATGAATATAAATTTAAATGAAATTTCAGAATATATTAAATCAACAACTAAAATGTCGGATCTTTATAATAATGAATTCAATGATGAAACTAAAAATGAGAAGGTAAGAAATAGAAGTAATACGACACTGCTAAGTAAGATAACACCATCCATTCCAAATTTAGGATTAGGATTGACTTCAAATTCTAATAAAACTGAAAATTCAAAGAAGTCAAAAACTAATAGTTTGGATGCGATAAGTGATATAGTTAGTTCTACCTCAAATAATGATACAGAACATGTTACTTTAAATTCTAAGGCTATTTCTTCCTTTGATGATAGTACAAGTCAAAATAAAGATGAAAAATTTCTTATTAAAGAGGTTAACGATTTAGGTGAACAAGTATCACATCATTTGAATCTTGTTAAAGAAATAAGTGAAACTGAAGTAGAGAAAGAGATGGGAACAATATTAGATGGTGTTTCAACCAGAAAAATTTCCACAAACAATTCAGCCAACTCGATGGTTTTACATTTGCAATTACTAGAACATTTATATGGTGTCAAACGCTTACTTTTAACGATGCCTTTACAAAAGAAAACAAAAGAAGATTTATTATCAACGGCTAAAATTTTAGGAATAAAATTGGAATGGCTATGGTTCGAAAAATGTCGATCACTGTCAATGTTTGTGATATCTAAAAAAATAATGCAATTAAATCTTCTAAATGAAACTGATGAAAAACTAGGAAAAAAATGAACTAAATAAAAAATAAAGAATAATTTGTTATTGGTGGCAATAACTGGATAATAATTGGACATGTTAAGATTACATTTTTATATAAATAATTAATGATTTTTAAAAAATTTTATAGTTAACTGTTTTCTATAGAAAAAAAAATAAAATAAGGAAACACATATTTATTCGACAACTTTTAATATTCCTGCTTTTTCTTTTGTTGATAAAAATTATCAGATCTAGAACCACCAACATTAAGAACTCGAGGACAACCATCTCTATCTCGTTCTAATAGGCAACATTGTGTACAGTAATATGCCTCATGCATTATTTCTCCTGGCTTTGCAGAATTTCCACAAATTATACATTTATCAGCCAAAGAACCAAAAGAGCAATCATCGCAAACGTGCACAACCGTTTGTGGATTAACGTATGAATCACATGTAGGACATCTACCATCACATTTTGAACATAAAAGACCTATCTTTGTTCCTGGGAGTCTGGTGCAAACTACTAAATCAAACTGATGTCGAGACATTATCTACTTAAAATTGTTATTTTTAGTATGTTTATAAACAATCAAATTTAGCCGTCTGAGAGAAAGTATCTAATGAAAGCAAAATTTGACTATATAGGGAGAAAATAAAAGAGATATATATAACATACAATATTGGGTAATTCATTCAAATTTTGTCTATCTAAGGAGACATTTTGATATCTCTATTGAAAATTTAAATAATACAAAAATATGAAATAATTATTTAGCCACACACCACACACATAAATGCATTAATATTAATTTATCACGTGTTAAGTGCTTGCTGCGCCACAACTATTATTACTTCATGTAAATAAATTATTATTTTGATGTATTTGAAATATGGATGCAATGATGATGAGTGGCATGTTTTAATTTCAGAAAATGCCAATCTGAGGCACTTTTCCATAATATATTTGGAGATATAATTGTTTACTATAGGATTGATTTAAGTCACTATAACGGAGTAAGTAATCACTATGAATATAGGGTTAAAAATTGTTATATCTACGATATTTTCACATTTGGTATTAGCTTCACCTGGTGATAATTTACCTGAATTTCAAAAATGTGTAAAGTATTGCGATATACTTGCATGTGGTAATATTGACCAATATCCTGATGTTTTACCAAGCACATATTCGAATCTTTTAAAAGATGATTATTTGATAAATTTATTTGAAAAAGCGCCAATTGACTTTCATTTAACTCTATTAGGTTGGGATTGTCCATCAAATTGTGATTATCAATGTCAAATGATTGTAACTGAAGATAGAATCTCTGAAGAGCTGGAAGTTTATCAATTTCATGGAAAATGGCCTTTCATTAGAATATTTGGAATCCAAGAATTATTTAGTACTCTGTTTAGTATTGGTAATTGGATACCAAATTATATTGGTTTCAAATTATTATGGAAGCACTATCAAATAGAGGTGAAGAAAAATAATAGAGAATTTACAAATTTATATTTTACATATTTATTAGTTTCAATCGTATCTATGTTTGCATGGTTTTTTTCAACCTTATTTCATTTGAAGGACACATGGAATAGAGAAAGGTTGGATTATTTGTTTGCTGGAATGACTGTTTTAACAGGGTTTTATGGAATATGCGTCAGATTCTTCAAATTGTACACTGTTGAAAATAACTTAAAAAGAAAAATTCTTGGCTCTATTTGCATTTTCCTATATATGATGCATGTAACTAGAATGATTATTGATTGGTCATATACTTACAATATGGAAGTAAATGTTATATTTGGATTAGTACAGAATTTTCTTTGGGTATATTTATCATATCATCAATTCAATAAATTAAGAAACAGAAAAGTAAGTTTAATGGAAAATCTTACGAATAAAGAATATAATTGGACTTTGACACCAATGTTTTTAGTGTTAAGTGTTATATTGGGAATGTCATTCGAATTATTTGACTTTCCACCAGTTTTCCAACTTATAGATGCACATGCGATGTGGCATTTTGTTACTATCTGGCCTACAATTTGGTGGTATCCATATATGATTAAAGATTCAGAAGGATTAATGGATTCCAAATTCGATTGATTGTTACATGATTCTTATTTTATATATATATAGATGTGTATGTATGTGTATTTATGCGTGTATTTTTTCATATTATATGTTCAATAGCAACGGTAAATTATTGTTAAAATTAAATGCGTGTGTGTGAAGCAAAGTATATAATTTGTTGAAAAAAAAAATTGAAAAATTGAAAAAAAAAAATAATTTTCTCCGTAAATCTGCTTCTTTTTCTTTATATCGACATTTTGGTTCACCAAACTTACTCTATAGAGTAGTAAGACACATTAAGGTACAACAAGAAGAGAAACATTTCTTCTACGATGGGTGCCTCTTTGAAAAATTTATATACAAAGTTGATTCTTCAAAATGACAAAATAAATTTTGGAGATATTAATGATGAAATTTCTGGTAACCATGAGATTTCTAATCTTTTTAAAAGCTTAATAAATGGTCATTATTTAGAATTTATCAAATCGGAAACTATATTAAAAGAGATTATTCAAAATGAATCAATATTAAGTACAACATCTGCATTTCTAAATGAACAAGAGGTTTCATTAACTGAATACTTAGAAAAGCTCATATCAATCATTGAAAATAATATTATGGCTCTAAATGTATCTCAAGAGATTAAAAAAACTTACATCTTTTTATTTTCCGTACTATTGCTCCAATGTTTTGTTGTTTTAAACTTTTCAGGTCCAAGATTGCCATTTGACTCAGTAGAAAAAGATTTGGGTTTTCTTTCGCTTTTACTATCAACAAAAGAGCAACACAACACAAAAATACAGTCACAATAGTTATCTTTATTGGCAATTTGTGGTAATTCACCTTATCATTTAATCGACAATCCAATTCTTCTCATATTAGCTTTGCGTTTATTGGAAAAATTACAAGGAGCAGAAATATCCCTTCTAGATATCAAAAATTTTCATTTAGAATCCAGTGATCTGGTTGACAAATCTTTTAATAAAGAAAGTATTCAAAAAGAAGATAATCAATCATTTATAATGGGTTCTATTTGCTGGTGGAGATCAAGAGCATTACAAGTACAACAGTCACTTTTGTCTGATATATCTTCAGAGTTAACATCATTATCATTGAATTTACTTTGTAACAGGGTAGTAGATTCGATTGTTGACCATCAGAACACAAATTCTGATTATAATCAAAATATTCTTATAATGTATTATTTAGAACTTGCCAAAATTTCAATTTCTGGAGATTTAGAACTTCAAACCTTGGATGCTCTTGTAAATGCTAATAAAATTTCTGGTCTTTCACTCGTCTTAACCGGTTGTAAGGCAAAAATGACAAAATTTCAACAAAAGTCAACTGCTGCATTGACTGTGTTGGCTAAATCCAATGACTCGTTACTCAGAAGCGAACAAATAGAAAAGAATTTTGATCCTCAAGATGTTAAATTAAACGACGATCTCTTTTTGGAGAGACCACAATATGATTCAATAGGTGATGATGAATTACTAAATTCAAAAGAAGAAGAAGAAAATGAATTTGTCAAAAGAATAAAATTAGATTACTCAAATATGACTAATTCTAATAATGAAACAGAATCAGTTAACTCGAAATTATTACCAACAGCCATGAAAGAATCAGATATTCCGGAACAACTTGCAAGTTTAGATCCAAATAATCAACCAAACCTTGCAAGTTTAGATCATATACAATTAATGTTAAGAATGCAAACAATTTTAAATAATACACCGGAAGGAAATGCTTTAGTCAATGAAGAATTAATAGCAATTGTTCAGAGGGTTTTATTTTCCTCCCAAAACTCAGTTAACTGGTTAATTTTTGCAAGAGCGTTATGGTATAGATCATTATTAGAAACTGCAAGACCTCGTACTGTTGAAAGGGGTATTTTACAGTTGTATTCATTAGTAGAAGAACTGGGTGTCACCAGTGATCAAACTGCTAGATTGTTTCCTAAGACAGAAGATGAGATTAATTTTCCAATCGAGTTCACTACTGCATCTGATATCAGCAAACCATTGACAAATTCAGTGAGATTAAGATATATTTATTTATTGCCATTAATGCCAAAGTGGTCAATGGACTCTAAATTAGCCGAAAAATTGCTTGAATTAGGAGCTTT
>JAJLVP010000347.1:0-28918 GCA_030570435.1 Pichia ethanolica
ACCTTTTTTCTCCATTTCGATCAAATCTAATCCTTCATTTGGTGATTTGGATTGAAATACAGAAATGGAGATACCTTCTTTGATAATAGTTGTGTTCAATTGTGGTGTTCTACGAAGAGAAACCGGTAGTGAAGATGAAATAGTTGGACGATCTGTTAAAATATTATAAATTATTGGATTGGTTTCTTTACCAACTTGTTTTTCTTCTTCTCTAGCAGCCATTTCAGGTGTGGTTAAAATTCCTGTTATTAAAGGTGATTTATCAAGTAAATATTTCATTTCTTCTAAGTTTGATAAATGAGTTTCCTTTTCACTTTTTGGTAAGATGAGTTCATTACATATTTCATTTTTTATATCATTATATTCTTGTAATAAATTGATTAAAACATGACTACCTTCAGATCTTTCAATACTTGGAAATCCGCCAACTTCATCAATGAATACAACTTTTTCAACAGATAATATATCTTCCATATTTTTCTTCTCCATACAGTCGATTACTGCATTTGTCAATTTGAATCCTTCAACGGTTTTGTAAGCTCCGTTCTGCACTGCAAATGGAGAAATTATTGGTATTATACCTGAAAAAATTGGTACTCCAATCATTTCAGGTAGAATTGTCTTCAATTCATTGTCTTCTGTTAAATCAAAACAGCCTTTAACAATTCTACATGGTAATGAAGAATCTGAATAAGTTAATCTCTGTATAAAACTGTCTAATTGTAAATCCACATAATTTTCAATATTTTTTTCTATTTTATTTGCGCCATTATAACCTTTAATTATATCGTCATCAATTATAATTACTGGACTTGCACCTAAACTCATTGCTTTCTTTAAAACTATTCCTAAGCCTTTTATTGTTTCTTCATTCCAGCAATAAAGCTTTCTGATACGTAGAATGCAAGCACGGATTGTTTGTGTAAGTTTAATTTCATTTGAAACTTTATTAAAGTGATCAAATTGGGGGTTTAAATTGGACGTTACTGACTTGGTTATTGTATTATTATTACTATTGTAATCTTCACTAGTTTTATTATCATCCTCTAATATTTTGCCAATATATTCAGAGTATTGTTTATTTGAAAAGGAAATTTGGTGATTAGAGTTATCATTTTCTGGCAAATCATCATTATTATTAGTATCACCAACAATTTTCTGTTTATTTTTATAAATATCATTTTCTTCGAGTAATCTATATTTGGAGAGATAAGATCTAGCTTCACGTTTTGTTGCTGTTGAATTTAGAATGGTTAGAATTAATTCATGTTTCTCATTGGATAATTTTGAATGTTTTAATAAGTTTGACTCATCGTCAAAATCTGTTGTCCTCAATGAAAAAATACTTTGATATCTCGCTTTATTGATAATGTTAACCTTGTTATAAAAATATTTCAATTTAATATTTGGAATCATCAACATTGTGAGTTGATTGGTGGAGTGGTATAATGCTCTTAATCCTAATACTTTGTTCGTTATAATACTAAAGAAAGAAAAATCAAAGTGAAAAATAGAGGAAGTTGAGTTGATTTTTATCAAGTTCAAGAAAATGTGGAGAACGGTAATTCTGGGTATAAAATTAAGCGCGCTTACCGTTTTGGGAAGGTCAGTGAAATCCGGACCGCTAACAAACTAGTCATACATCTTACATTTTTTGTTTAGAGAGTATTTATTACGATTTGGACTGAATTATTGGGAACTTGGTATTTACTACAAACTTTATTTTTAAGACTGGGATATTTCATCTGGATATAGAAGCAGTTTGTAAATTACAGTATAACTATGCTGACATTATTTGAAATTCATTTCCTCCGTACAAGATACAATAATTATAGAAAATGTGAAATGGTATACCAGTAAATGAATATCTCTAAATGAAAAAAGGGGTCATATACCCAATTTATCATGTTATATCTTTCATACCATGTACATGGTTAAAGAAAGGATTGAGTAATATACTTGATTGTAATACTCAAAATTTAAAATTATTTAAATAATTATCGTCGATTGTATGAAGTATTACTATAAATTAAAATATTATTAAGAAAATTGCAATTTATATAAAAGAAAAAGAAATTATAAAAAATAATAAGAATATGAAAAGAGAAATATATATCAACAATAGGGTTTTGTTAAACAAAAGAAGTTGTACAAAACCGCTACTCAAATATTAAAATTAATATAAATAAACAATGCACTATTTCACTGTAAATCATCTTTATTTTTCCTTTTTGGAACCTTCTTTTTCTAAGTATTCATCAATTGCTGCAATTCTTTCACCTAAAGTTGGATGATTATATTCTTTTGCAGAATATAAACCATCAACAACTAAACTTGATAAATTTTCTTTATGTAAATTAACTAATGAAGTTTTTAAATCATCTGATAAACCTTGTTCAGCGGCAAATCTGTCTGCTTGATATTCATAAGTACGAGAAATCAAATTCATTACGAATTCCATAATTGCATCAACTGGTTTTAAAACATCACCAAATAATAAGAAACCAATCATAATTGGCATTTCTTTAATTCCATTAGGTAAACCAAAACCAAATGAATTATAAAATGATTTATTTTTAATAAATACTGAGAAAATTGTAAATATCATAAACATATGTAATTCACCAATAATCATTAATTTTGTAGTATGATTTAATTTCCAATGTCCAATTTCGTGACCTAAAACAGAAACAACTTCAGAAATTGTTGAATGATGAATTAATGTATCATATAAAACAATTTGCTTTGAACCCCATGGTAATCCCATAAAGTAAGCATTTGAATGACCTGAACGTTTTGAACCATCAATAACATAAAGTTTGTCTAATGGAAATTTATTTTTCTTTGTTAATAATTGAATTTCAGTTTTTAATTCACCATCTTCTAATGGTGTTAAAGTATTGAATAATGGTTGAATAAACTTTGGATAAACAATAATAAAGAAGATTTGAACAAAGAATAAGAAAACTGACAAATAATACATAAATGAATCACCAAAGATATACATAATTTTCAAAAATGCAGCTAAAATTGGACCACCTAAAAGGCAAGTTAAGATAAATTGTTTAATTGTATCTGAAATCCATAATTTAATCGTCAATTTATTGAAACCATAAGATTCTTCAAGTACAAAATTTTGATAATATTTAACTGGTATACTTGTAATAATTGAGATTAACATAAAAATACCCATAAATGATAAACTTTGAGCGATAACACTACCAGTTAACCAATTACTTAAAGATGGAACAATTGATGAAATTTTACTTAATAAACAACCAGCTTTATTCCAAAAATATGGCAATGCATCAAATTTAAGGAATAAAACATTTTCAATAAGTTCATAAATACCTGAAAAAATTGAGAATTTTAATTTGGATAAACTGTACTTACTTGATTTGATAACTGTTTCCGAATCAATCTTATAACCTGTTAATTCTTTTGGAATTTTATCACCATTTCTTTCAACACAACGAATTTGACGATATTTAACATATGTATCAAATAAGAAATTAGAAATAGTAAATCCTAAAACAAGGGATTTCCAATTAAATCCTGGAGCATCCATAAAGTTTCTTGCAGATTCCATAAATGATATCATTATTTATATAGAGAATCTTAATAAATAAATTGAGTTTTATTGAATTAAAAAACAAGATAATGTCCATTATTGACATGTTGAAAAACCCCTACTGGAATATCCCATCACTCATCAACGTGTATTTGTTCACAAAAGAGAAATATGCTCGCCCCCCAAATTTATCTTTTTAATTACGCTACGTGTTTCAGGAAAACTGTAAATTCACTTAATTTCAACATAGGAATCTATTTTACCTTCAACAATTTTACAAATTTTGAATTTTTACTTTTACGATGATGTTCGGATACAAACAATAAATAAGTCTTTTTATTATAAAAAGAGAAACTTAATGATAAATCACTAGGAATAGGAATAAATAATCATAAATAAATAAAAATCATAGTAACGTAATTTATATGTACTTTTTTCTAATAAATTCAAAAATGTACATAAACACAATCACTGATTGGATGCTTAATTAGCTTCAGCAGCTAATTTTTCAGCTTTAGCAATGACATCTTCAATACCACCAACCATGTAGAAAGCGTTTTCTGGTAAGTGATCGTATTTACCAGCAAGGACATCTTTGAAAGATTTAATAGTTTCTTCTAATCTAACAAGCTTACCTGGGATACCAGTGAAAACTTCAGCAACAGAGAATGGTTGAGAAAGGAATCTTTGGATCTTTCTTGCTCTTTCGACGGTTAATTTATCAGCTTCAGATAATTCATCCATACCTAAAATAGCAATAATATCTTGTAAAGATTTATAAGCTTGTAAAGTTTCTTGGACTTGAGTTGCAACATCATAATGTTCTTGACCAACAACTGCAACATCTAATAATCTTGATTTAGAATCTAATGGATCGACAGCTGGGTAAATACCTAATTCGGAAATACCTCTAGATAAGACGGTAGTAGCATCTAAATGGGCGAAAGTAGTAGCTGGAGCTGGATCGGTTAAATCATCGGCTGGGACATAAACAGCTTGGACAGAGGTAACTGAACCTTTCTTAGTAGTGGTAATTCTTTCTTGTAAAAGACCCATATCAGTTGCTAAAGTTGGTTGATAACCGACAGCGGAAGGAATTCTACCTAATAAAGCAGAAACTTCGGAACCAGCTTGGGTGAATCTGAAAATGTTATCAATGAATAACAAGACATCTTGACCTTCTTCATCTCTGAAGTATTCAGCAATAGTTAAACCGGTTAAAGCAACTCTAGCTCTTGCTCCTGGTGGTTCGTTCATTTGACCGAAAACTAAGGCGACCTTTGATTCACCTTCTAAGTTAATAACACCAGTTTCTTTCATTTCTCTGTATAAATCGTTACCTTCTCTGGTTCTTTCACCGACACCAGTGAAAACTGAGAAACCACCATGAGCTTTAGCAACATTGTTAATTAATTCTTGGATGAAAACGGTTTTACCGACACCAGCACCACCGAATAAACCAATCTTACCACCTCTAGCGTATGGAGCTAATAAATCGACAACTTTAATACCAGTTTCTAAAACTTCAGCTTCAGTTGATTGATCAACGAAGGAAGGTGGATCTTGATGAATTGGTTTTCTTTCCTTACATTCGACAGGACCTCTTTCATCGACTGGATCACCAATAACGTTTAAAATTCTACCTAAAGTACCTCTACCGACTGGGACAGAGATTGGAGCACCGGTATCATTAACGGATTGACCTCTAACTAAACCTTCAGTACCATCCATAGCAATAGTTCTAACAGTATTTTCACCTAAATGTTGAGCAACTTCTAAAACTAATTTAGAACCACCATTGTCCATGACTAAAGCGTTTAAAATTTTTGGTAATTGACCTTGTTCGAATTGGACATCGACAACCGCACCAATAACGGACCTATAAAAAATAAAAAATTAATAGAATTTAAAATTAAAAATAATTTTAAAATATAATGTTAGTATAATGTGAAATTATTGATTATAACAATTTAATTGTTATTTATTAATTTAAATTATTATTATTAGTATAATCATTAATTAGTTAGTTCAGGGTTTGGGATATTGATTTTGATTTTAAAAAAACTGCGCGATTAAATTTTTGCCCCCCTTTATAATAATTTATAGTGGAAGCTTGAGTTTGACCAATTAAAAGAGAGAATCATCAATTGACATATTTATTATCAAATATAATAAAAATATTCAAAGATTATTTTAATTTCAACAATTGAATATTTGATCAATTGATTAAAATTACAATAAGTTGAATGATTATCAATTTCAAATTATTTGAATTTTCCTTTTATAATTAAATATTTCATTTCAATTAAATACTGAATCAATTAAACTAATTAATAATGATAATAACAATAATAATTTTAATAATTCAATTGTATATCATTAAATTTTATACATACTTAACTTTACCAACAGCTGGAGCAGCTGTGGCTAAACCTCTGTTTAAGGCTAAGTTTGCCTTTGCTGCCTTGAGGGCAGATCTAGTTGAAGTAGCAAATAATCTAGCAACCATCTTGTATTTAAAGTGAGAGCTATAAAATGTAGCGATGTTAAAAGATTAATTTAAAGGAAAAGAAGAGAAAGAGATAAAAGAAGAAGAAGAAAGGAGGAAAAGAGTATAAATAAGAAAAGTATTAAAAGGAGAAAGGAAAAGAAGAGAAAGAGACAACAAGTATACTGGAGAGCACAAGAATAGGAAGAATGGGAAGAATGACAAGAACCAACCACCACCACTAATTTTCACTCACCACCACGTACGCAAAACCAACAACGACAACGAAAACGAAAAATGAAAACGTTCACAAATTAAGTGTGAGAAATTTCAGTGTAGGCGAAAAAGCCAATATCCTCGAATTCAACCAACCAACAAACAAACAGACAAACAAACCACAACCAATACTCACCGAGGGCAAATGTTAATTAATTAACGTGTATTTATTTTACTATACACTATATCATAATAATATACCATAATAAAGTTATACTATCTATATTAATTAATTAATTAATTAATTAATTTACATAGAGTATTTACTATGATATGAAATTACCATAATAAAATTCAATAGAGAGTATATTATTACATAATAATATATGCACGTTCTGTCACTTTTGAAAACGGGTCTTTTCGCACTATTCAAAAAAAAAAATAGTTCTACAAAGCTTTTCATTGGTTGATATTTTTTACTATAATATCACCGACATTAGCGAGATTACATGTATTTTTTCTTTTCAACTTTCTCTATTTATAATTTATTTCCCTTTTAGGAAATTTTATTTTTTTTCATTATATGTATATATTAGTTATAATATTATTTATTAGATTTTATAAAGTTCATTCTCATTATATTCTTCAATAACATTACTAACTTCAATAACCCTTTCCTGTTTAATTATATCTAATCTCTCCATTTCTTGTAAAAAACATTTAAAACAAAATATACATTTACCAAAAAATTGATTCTCTTTCTTCAGTATAATTAATGAATTAATAATTTCTTTCCTTTCATTATCTTTATTCTTCTCCTCTATTTTATTAGTTTCTTCATCAATTAAAATAATTTCCTTCCTTTTCTTAATTCTACGACTACTACGTCTATTGGGTATTTCATTTTTATCTTCTATTTCTTCACTTTTAGCACGTTGAATTATTTCATTCCATTCACTTTCAATATCTTTATGTTTACGTATATTTTTATTTTCTTCCTCTAACCTAATTCCTAATCCATTTATTACATTATCCTTATAGTTGTTGTTTTCTATTCCTTTATTATTATTATTATTATTATTATTATTATTATTATCTTCTTCTTGGAAATTAAGTTCTTTTAAGCAATCCTTATATAAATCAACTAAAATCCATTGAAAATGAACTCTTGTTTTACAATCCCTACAAAGCTTCTCATCAATTTCATCATCATCATCTTCTTCTTCTCCATCATCATCATTTTCTGCTTTATCTACCTCACTTGGTTTTGCATTATCATTTTCATTTAGTGATATATGTTTCATTTTACTCAAATATCCTTTTAATTTCTCATTTTTTAATAATTCTAAAAATTTATTAATTTCTTCATTATATTTATTTTTAGCCCATTTTAAAACAAATTCAATTTGATCTTCATTAATTCCAGTATTATTCATCCATAATTTTTTACCTTCAATTGTATTTAAATCATTAATTATCTTTTTTAATAATCCAAATGTTTCAAATACACATTCTTTACCAACTTTTTCATATTCTTCAATTGCTGATACACTATATGGAACCCAAAGTGGTAATGTAAAATTAACTGCTTCATTAATATTAAATCCATAATTAAAACCTGAATGATAAACTTTTGGAAATGTAATTATAAATTCACCTTGTCTTTGAATAGTTTCAAATATTTTAATTTTATCATTTTTATTATTAATTAATTTATTAATTTCATTTGGTGATATCATACTAACTAATTGATGCATTAAATCTTTTTGTTTAATTTTAAATTCTGGTGCAATTTTATTAATTAAATTTTCAAAATTTTCAGCATATTTTGATGGTATACCATACCATTTTTTTGGAGATCCTAAATGTGAATAATTTGCTGATAATGTATAATGATCTTCTTTATGCCAACAAAAAGTTGATAATGTACCACCAACGTATAACCATGGAATTGACATACCAGATATTTGTTCTTTTTTATTATTACATATATAATCAAGTAAACTACCTTTTGCAAATGGTAATTTTAATAAATTCCATTCATCATTTAAATATTTAAAATCATCATTATTAATTCTTGGATTATCAATTGATGGGAATCCTGAAAGTTCACCAGGTTTGGTACAATGAATATCTGCACCATATCTAATTTTTAAATTATTTGGTAAATTCATTTTACCATTTGTTAAATACCAAAATATTTTTTCAATTGTATCTTCAGATAATTTATTTAAAATTTCTTCCTTTTTTAAATTTAATTTAATACCTAAATTACCATTTCTTAATAAATTTAAAAATTCAATCTCCCATTCATTACAATATCTTGAAAATTCATTTAAACTAAATTTTTTATCAAATTCTTCCTCAAATCCATAATCTGAATAAATACTTGTTGATCCAACTAAACATTCATTACAAAACCAATCATATTTAGGTATTTTATCTAAAGGTATTGGTAAACATTTCATATGAAATGCTCTTGAACAACCATCACATAAAAGAGTTGATTCTGGATTTTCGGAATTATGACAAATAATGCAAGTTTCATCTAGTATTTCTGGTGATACTAAATCTGGAGTTAATGGGCATTCAAATTGATTATTTTTTCCAATATTCTTATTAAAAGAATCGAAATTAGTGTTATCAACTGGTGGAGTTAATAAACTTGAATTTTGTTCTCTATTATTATTATTATTATTATTTAACTTTCTTCTTTTAGTTCGTTTAAAATTTGAAATTCTAGTTTTCATTCTTTTCAATTGTTTTAAATTTTCAGGTTGGGCAAGTAATGAAGCTGGTGATATCATTAATCTACTTAATGTTGTATGTTGAAATTCACATGGTATTACTAAATCATTAGTTTTACTATTATTATCATTATCATTATCATTATTATTTTTTTCCTTTTCATTTAATCCTAATAAAGATAATAATTTTTTAGAATAAATTATTAATTTCTTCAAAAAATCTTTATCAAAATCATTAATTTTATAAAACCATTTCCTATATTCTTTACTAAGGAAAATATCATGAATATGAATTTTAGAATTATCTTTTAATTCTAACCAACCATTTAAATGATATTTTAATTGTGATTTTTTAATTTGAAAATCATTTGAAACTCCTAAACATAAATCATTTGAAATTTTAATTGGTTCATTACCAATTGATTGAAGGTAACAATTAAAACCTTCAACAAAGCAAGCCCTTGAACGATTTCTTAAATTTAATTCATGTAATTTTTGAATTCTAGTATGAAATTTAAATGTATCCCAATCTAATGAAAAATTCGGTTTCCAATTTTTCGGTGGTATGACTTTTAAAATTCCATATTCTTCACCGAGAATTGAAATTTCAGGTTTTGATAAGTATTTAATAGGATGTTTAAATTCTTCCTCTGTAGGATGAAGTTCTGGTACTTCTGATGATAATGATGACTCCATAATATGGGGGAAATGTATTACTTTGTTGAAGTGTATATATATATATATGATACTGTGGTTGTAGTTGGTTAAAACAGTCATAAAACTGTATGTACTGCCAGTCCTGCCAGTCTTGCCTGCCACAACGCTATGTACAATACAAATTGCAATGCTTAATAAATTTGTGCAGGGAGTCCCGCTATCTGCAACAAAGTAATTAAATTGCCCTAAAGAGAAGCAAATCTGAGCGAATCTGATTTTAGCTCAAACTGAGCGACGGCTCCGCTCTTTTTATTGCGTTGCTGTGTGTTTTTTTCCTTTTTTCACCAGTTTTCCCCTTTTTGAGTTTGGTGCAAACACTTTTCACACGTTTTATATTTGCCTTGTTTTCCTACAGTTTATTGGCATTTTGTTAATTTGTTGCCTTCTTGCAGTTATCTTTTCTTTTACCTTATCTCTTTCCTGTTGCTTGATTAACTAACCTAAAGGAGATTTCTCCGTGTTATTCTAATTTTTAAGACTTCCCACCCCACCCCATCCCCTTCATTCGTTTACAATAATGTCTTCACCAGAATACGAAGAAAACAATGAAAAAGAATTTACTGATTCAACTGGTAAATTTAAAAAACCTTCAAATAATGGATTTTTAAATAGATTATATATAAAATATTTTAATAATTCATTTTCTTTACCTTTAATTTTAGCATTAATTTTACTAGTTTTATCATTAGATTCATTTTCATTTGATAATGAAAATTCAATTTTATCAAAAACATTTTGGAATTCAAATTCAATTGATCCATTAACTTATGATTTTTTCTCTCAATCTAATAAAAATTTAAAATTATATGAAAAAATTAATAATTATATATCACCAAATCATGAACCAATTGGTTTTGATAATGAAATTTTTAAAAGGATTAGAACAGAACCTGGATCTCCACCTTTTATTTCAAATCCTGGTATTTATCCTTCAAATAATTTAAATAGAAATAATAATGATGATTTAATTAATTCATTAAATTATAAATCAAATCAATTTAAAGGATTTAAAGGATTTTTATATTATTTATTAACATTTGGTGGAAATTTATTTACAAATTCATTACCAAAAAGACAAATTTATATTATACTTGGTAGTTCACCAAATATTGGTATTGAAAGAGAATTATCTCGTGGTGATTGGTTAACTGAAAAAATTTCAATTATAAATAAAAAATCTTATGCTAAAAGGCATAATTATAAATTAGTTTTCCAAAATTCTTTTAATAATCCAAATGATATAATTAGATCAAATACTTTAGATTCTTTATCAGCTCATCAAAAAAGGTATCAACATGAAAATAGAGAAGGTTGGGAAAGATTTGATGCAATTCGTCAAATAATGAGAACTCATACTTTTAATAATCCAAAAGTTGAAGAATGGTATTGGTATTTAGATTTACATACTTTAATTATGCAACCTGAAAGATCAATTGAAGAAGTTGTATTTTCAATAATTGAAAAAGCTTCAAGAACTGGTGCATTTTTATATAATTCAGATAATTTAGATGAAGTTAAAGATAAAGATTTAACTTGGTCAAATTTAGCTTATAAACGTGAATTTTCAAGATTTGATGTTGATCCAGAAACTTCAAAATTAACTCATAAAGATATAGATTTAATTTTAACTGAAGATTGTTATGGTATTAATTTAAGTTCATTTTTAATTCGTCGTTCAAAATGGTCAGAATTATTATTAGATATGTTATGGGAACCTGTAATATATAGACAAATGCATTTAAATTGGAATAAATTAGAAAGGAAAGATTTACCACATAATTATGGATTTTCATTAAATGAAGGTGAACAAAAAAAGGATAAATTTAATGGTTCACCAGCTGAAATTGAAGAAAGAAATTGTCTTGAATATTTCTTAAGTACTCAAGCTTGGTTAAGAACTCGTACTGCTGTTTTACCTGCAAGAGTTTTCAATTCAATTAGTAATGATTCTTGTGTTATTGATCCTGAAAAAACTTTAGATTTAATAGATATGGAAATGGATGATGATTTAATTGATGCTTTATTAGGTTCAGATGATTTAGATTTACTAGTTATAAAAGAAAAATTATCTGCAAATGTAATGAATAATAAATTTAAAGTATTAGATTTACATTATGAACCTTCGGATTTCTTATACAGTTTTGCAGCATGTCGATGGGGTTGTGAAAATCGTGTTAAAGAAGCAATGGTATGGTATAAAGATATTCATAAAAAGCAAATATTTGATGATTTGATTTAGTCCAATTAAATTTATTTGTCTCCTTTATTTGAACATTTTATTTCTTGTAATATTAATCTTATTTTTATTAACTTTTTCTCTTTTTTTTCTTGTCGGCTTTTTATATATTTACTATTTTTTATTCATTATTCATTTTTTAAGCATATATTTTGGTAAAATCAAATATAAATTTTACAATAGAGGTGAAATTTCTATATTAAAAAAAAAGAGAACACGCATTGTTGAATTTTTAGTCCGCCATTGAAAATTTAAATTAATTTTTCGTGTCAGAAAATTAACCTTCTTTTATTCCTTTCCTCTACTTTTAATTTATCCTAAATTTATTATCCTTATTTAATTGATATGAAATATATATTCAAATATTCAAAACCACAAAACGAAAACAAATAAATTAAAATGGCACTTTTCTCTTCAAAAGTTTTGATTTCAGCACGTTTATTATTACTCTCATTCGTCGCCTATGGCCTGATTGTATCTCCAAGAATGATTATAGAATATTCTGGTATTCTGGTTCTAGCTTCTTCAATGAATTTACCTTTATTAATGGTAAATGAAAAATCCCCAATATACGGAAGTATCGGTGTCGTTCTTATAACGCATATTTTGTCAGAATTAAGTCCTCTTTTAGATAAAAATATTCAATATTTCGAATCAGTTGTATTTTTAAGATTATCTTTCTTTTTCGGATTATGTACTTATTGTTATTTTGGTACATGGGTTGTTTTATGTAACAGTCTCGTCTTTACATACAGCTTTTTAGAAGTTTGGTTTGGAATTTTAACATTTTCAACTTTAAAAGAAGAGAAATATAATAGAGCTAAAACAGAAATTAAAGCTGAAGCTGAATATAGAGAAAAGTATCAAAGAGGTGAATTAACATCAGAAGAAGAAGCAAAATATGAAGAAAATCTGGAAGAAGAAGAATATAAAAAGATTATGGAAGAATTTAATAATTAATTAATATTTATCTCATTATCTAGAAATATTATACCTATTTAAATCTAATTCAATAAATTTGAATAAAGTATTAGTAAATATATTTTTTATTTTAAATGTATATATGTGTATAGAGAAAATTTCAATCTCGGTTATTACGTTTATATTATTTCTTTCCTAAATTGGTAGCAATGTTTGCAGCTTCTTCAACAGATCTTGAAATTGCACCTCTAACTCCTTTATCTTCTAAAACCATTAAACCACCAATGGTTGTTCCACCAGGTGTACAAACCATACTTTTTAAGGCTTCTGGATGTTGACCACTTTCCATTACCATTTTAGCAGTACCTTCCATGACCTTAGCTGCACATTTCTTTGAAACTTCATATGGAATACCCATACGAACACCACCTTCAGCTAATGCTTGCATCATTAATAAAACAAATGCTGGACCTGAACCAACTAATGAAGTTGCAGCATCCATATTTTTTTCTGGTAATTCTAATGCCATACCAACAGTATCAACTAATGCCATAACAGTTGCTCTTGTTTTTTCAAATTTAGAACCTTGTAAATCTTGTGAAAATGAAACAATTGCTGTACCACATCCATATTTAGCTGGTGTATTTGTCATAACACGTGCAATATATTGAGTACCCATACCAGATGTAAGTTGTGAAATAGTCCAACCAGCAAGTAACGAAATAACTATTTGATTTTCGTTTAAACCATCTTTAACATTATCTAAAATAGTTTGACACATGTATGGTTTACAACCTAAAATGATAAGATCAGCCTTTCTAACTGGTTCAATATTATTTTCCCCATATGATGTTATGATGGAATCACCATATGTTTTTTGTAAACGTTCTGCAGATGCTGCTGAACCTGTACAGCAATAGATTTTACCTGGAAATGGAGTTGGTTTAGATTTTAAGATCGCTGAAAGAACAGCAGAACCCATAACACCAGCACCAAGGATTGTAAGTGTGTAATTTTCTGGAAGAGACATATTTTCTACTATTTTTTGCTTTTTCTGATAATTACTTTCAAGAATAGAGAAAGATTGCAATAAAACAAATTTAAAAGTATTTTTGAAGGATTTTCAGTAAACTAAATATTGGGAGAAGTCGACAAGATAGGAGGTTCATTTTTTTAACTCGCTAAAACCTGCCGTTTTAAGGGTATGTTAAATTCTTTTATTATTGTCATTACAGTTTTTCAAAAATCACGACATAAAATTAGTGGTGATGGAAACATGTTGAGTGAAGATCATTTGTATCCATTTTATCTTTTATACTCCAGCAATTGCTAATAAAAATGTCCAATTCAGACTTTATTCTAGAATAAATTAACAGAAGGGATTTCTTAGGTAATTTTTATACTAAACAGATTTTTTTTCTCTTAAAAAAATTTTGTAAAAAAAATCAGGTATTTGAATTTAAATCTTAAAAATTGAATAAAGAGTCAAAATATTGAATTTGAAACTGTTTCCAAATTTCTTAACTTCATTGTAATCTTTAAAACTTGTAATTAAAAACAAAAACACTTGAATTACTTATTCACTAAGAAAAGAGCAATCATTTATTTATATATTCCTAAAGTTATGAGTTTTATATTGAAAGGATTAACAAAGTGATTTCATATCCCTAGTGATACTAAAAGGAACGAAGCTTGAAAAAAGTTCATCTATTAATATTTATAAAAAATTATCTATAATACATAACAAAAAGTAATTAGCTACATTTAAGATTCATTTAAAATCTTGTTTTCGAATTTTACCATAAAGAGCACACTGTGATTCAATTATGTCCCATATAACATGCATTTCATTTCTTGGAACCAAAAACCATTCTGTATGAACACCAATGGTTTTCACCATTTGGTTATCCGAATTTATCTTATGATGTGCACATCCTTCACAGAATAACTTACCTGATCCATATTTTTCCCTCAGTATCCTGTGGATATTTTGTTCGGACAGATAAGCCCTTGATGAAACAAAACATGTGGCTTCTTGATTCATGTTTTTGTATTTTTTGCCTGTATGTTCTCCCTCACTTGACATTAGCTCTTCACTTTTTGATTCTTTTGGTGTAATTTTCAGATTTCTAAATAGTTTTTCTAAAGTTTTCAACTTTCTTTTCTCCGACTTTCCTTCATATATAGGAACCAAACACCCCGGATAAAGAAGAATAAACTCAGAATGACCACATTGTTCTCTCCACTCTTTGATTCTCAATTCCGGTTTTTTACGAGTATATCCCACTTTGATCAAAATTTTGTCAGATGGATCAAATAATGATACTTTTTTTAAATCTATTCGGTTATTAGATGTTGGCTCTGCTAAATTTAAATATTTCATCCGAGTAGGTTTAGTATACATCATATGAGCATACGTGAAAACATAAATATTTCCAAATTCCGTTTTTGGTTTGGCACAATTGCCATTACTGTAATTTTCTTTACTTTGTACCCCAAAATTCTTCAACACGAGATCGGCTAGTGTTTTCGATTTATTAGAACTTTTTGTTTTTTTTCTATCTTCTTCTTTAGAATTAAATTTTGACTTAATATGAATATGACAAACTTTTTCACCAGGAAGTGCATACAATTTGCATTGAGTTCCTTTCGTAGTTATGGCAATGCATTGTTTTCTATCTGCAGAAGCAACCATGTAATCCTTTTGGTTGGGGGCTTGATACAAATATACCTAAACTACAAAACATTTTTATTTAAGGAAGAAAAACAAGTAGTCAAAATAGAAGATGATTTCCCTATTCGGAAACAAGCCCTCGGTGTTTGGAGAACTATAATTTTATTAGCGAACCTTATATTCTAATATAAAATTATATAATGTTACCATGTCATACTATTATTTAAAATACCTCAGTTATCTTCTTTTCCTTCTAACGACCTAGTTCCGGTTTTTACAGGTTAAGTAATAATTCTTTTGAATAATTATTTTCAACGACTGAACAATACGGCAAACAATGATATTGAAGAATATTATTGTCATATTCTTTTATATTTTGGAATTCAGTAACTTGTTCTGTCATGCATCACCTTTAAGTCATCTCTCCGACAATGAAGTTGAAGAAAAATTGAAAACTTTGTTAAAATCAAAATCAACATATAAAAATTTACCACCTTTGGAATCATATCCATCGGTTGAATCAAGAGTTTTAAAACCAGGATCTATTCCAGATTATGTTACTAGATATGCACCATTAGTTTATCTATATTCGGAAGAAAAATATTTACCATATGACATTGAAAAATTTGTATCCAATTTCCGTCCAACCTGGAGAAACGGTACGGTGATAGATTTACCAGGTAAAGATCCAAAAGATCCAAATTATAAGAAACAGAAATTACATTTATCAGATTTAGAATATTTACCGAAATCTACTCAAGAGGAATTAGTATTTTTATCATCACTTGATGATTTTGACACAGACCCTGAATGGATTACAGGAAAACATAATAAACCAAGTTATTACAATGGTGAAATTAAAGATGCTCCAGCAACGCTTATAGTAACAGATAAAGGTAATGGATGGGTAGATGCATACTGGTTCTTTTTTTATTCATTTAATTTAGGTCCATTTGTTATGGGATTTGGACCATTTGGTAATCATATCGGTGATTGGGAACATTGCTTAATAAGATTTTATAATGGTGAACCAGTAATTGTTTGGATGTCAGCTCATGGTGGTGGAGGTGCATATTTTTATGATAATATGGAAAAAGAATCATTAGATTCAACTGGAATTGCAATTGGTAATGGCGATCAACCAGTTATATTTTCTGCTCGTGGAACACATGCAAATTATCCAAGTACAGGTCAACATAGTCATGATATACCATATGCTATCTTAAGTGATTTTACTGATCGTGGAGGACTTTGGAATACCGCATTAAATTATCTTGCATATACTTATACACCATCAGATGGAGAATATAATTCCATGTTATTATCACTTGCAAATGGTTCACATCCATTTAGAGAAACTAAATATGGAAAATGGTTAGAATATAATGGTGCGTGGGGCGATCCTAAACTTGACCCTGAAGATCCAAGACAACATTGGTCACCTTTTGAATGGAAATATATAGACGGACCAACTGGCCCATTAACAAAAAATCTTTTAAGAACAAGTCCATGTCAAAGGGCTAAATGGTGGAATTTTTGGAATGGTTGTAATGTTAGAAGGTATGTCCAATATGGTCAAGGTATGTTTGATCAAGAAGGAAATAATAGTTGTGGTAATTTATATGCACATTTTCATAATAAATGGATTAGAAAACTAGTTGAAATTATTACATGGGGTGGATGGGTTTGCTTTTTAGTAGATCTTTTCTTTGGATAAATTTTATTAATTATACATTTGCATTTTTTTTTCATTTTTTTTAATATATAGATTACAATACGGACTTTATAAAATTAAATTAATATAATTAAATAATACCAAAACAAATTACAAAACTTTTTATCTTGCAGATACTATTTACCAATTGGAACAACTAATTCTTTTACAAATTGTTCCCAGGTATCCCAATATCCAGGTGCTACTATTGTATTATTATGATTTGCTTTAAATTCTCTCCATATTTTAACACCTGTTCTTTGTTTATCATTTGACTCGCCGATAGTATTATATAAAGTCTTCATATGACTTGGAGGGACAATTTCATCTTGAGTACCTGATAAAAATAAACATGGTATATCAGGTTTAATCTTTTTTATTTCTTCTTCACTATTCCAAACTTCTGAACACATGAAACCAAATGGTGAAAGAATTGGGAAAATATAAGGCATCACTTTTGGTATATTCAAAAATGTATTCTCAAGTATCAAACCAGCTATTTGATTACCATAATTAGCTGCTATATAAATAGCAACTGCACCACCTAATGATCTACCATAAGGTATAATTGAACTTTGAGATAATTGTTTATTAGTTGAAATGTAACGCATTACTGCATCGGCATCTTTTTTCAGACCATGTTCCGATGGGGAACCAGTTGAGTATCCATAACCTCGATAAGAATATATAAAGACGTTGTAGTTTAAATTTTGGTAAATGTGGTGAACGATTGGCAGGAAATAACCGATGTTTCCAGCATTTGGTGATAAGACTAAAATTGTCTTATTAGAATAATTTACATCATTTACATCATGTAGCAGTAAGTAAGAGTGTAATTTTTCATTATCATCTGTTACTATTGTAAGTTCTTCATAAGGTAAGTTATATTTGTCAGGTTTATCCACTATTTTCCTTGCATTATTGAGAGATGAAGGATAAACCAATTTTCTTTGAAATAAATATAATGCAACTAATGAAACAATAGAAACCAAAGAAACAACTTTTACCCCCGTTGTCAACAAATAGTTGGCAATCTTGAAAATTGTGGCCATTGTGAACATTGTTGTTATCTATTATAACAGAAATCTTAGTGTGTAGATTGAAAAAAAAAGTAGTAATTATAAATCACAATCTACTGTTGATCTTTGATATGAAACATGTTACTTTATATAAAATTTTATTATGTACTAGAACACACCATTTTTTGTGCTCGCAAAGACAAGTTCTAAATTTAGTATGGCAAAAATTGAAAAATTGTTAGTTAAGTAGGGGAGGTTCGGTAAAAGGGGGCTCAACCAATGTATTATCTGATGATCGTTTACTCTTTTTTTAATTTAATATCTGGTGTTTATACTTAAGTTAACCCCACAACCACATGGTTATTATATATATGATCTAGTATACACTAAAAGGAACTTACTTTCTATATTATTAATCTTTACTAGATTGCAAAGGCAAATATGTGATGATCTAAAAAATTAATACGAGTCTATCCTTGGGTTCAATATTTTTTTATAACATCTGGTAAGAAACGAACTTCACACTTTATCTGGTTATCTTTTTTTTAAGAAAAGTTTCAGCATATTATGAAATTAATTAGTAATTTGTTGTTGAAAATCTAATATAACCATTTACTTAAGTCATTAATTACTTTCGAAACAAATGAGCCCAAACTAAAAACTATTTTCCATTGAGGGAATTTTTGATTAGTAATTTGTAGTTACATTGTTATTTATGAACATTGCTACCTTTAAATATAATACTCACTCATTCTCTTCACTCTTTACATAAATAACCAATGCATTATTTACATAGTACTCAGATTTGCTTACCTAAGCAAATTTTATGTCACAAAAGAATTTTTTGAATACATATTGTGTAATGAGAGAGCGTATTTCAAACACGTAAGAGGAAAGTCAAAAAAGCTATTGTAAATTAACATGAATTGTTGATTTCTATCAGCAGTAGAGTGTATCAATTAATTATAAATATATTATAAATCGATAAACATATTAAAGCAAAGATGACAAAAGCATATGAAACAGCAGTATATGCATTAGCTATATCCGCTATTTATTTCTCTCTTTGGGTTGGAATCTTCCCAACACCTACTACATTCCATGATTTAGTTTTACCTGTTATCCCATGGTGGGCATTAGTTTCATTTGGTTGTTATGCATTATATTCACTTGGTTATGGTGTTTATACCTTACAAGATAAAAAAGATAAATATATAGAATTAAAGGAACAAATTGTCGAAGCTAAGACTTTCCTAAAAGCTAAGGGAGTTGATGTTAATTAAATTTAATATTTTCTAATTTATTCGGAAACAGAAACTATCACTATATGAATATTATTTATTTACATATTTATTTAAAGCAATATTTATATAATTTCTACTCTAATATATTTATATTTATGTACTAGTCTATTATAAATTGAAAAATAAAAAAAAATACTGAAAATAGAGCTCGTAAACCAATGTTATGCGTTCATTCATTATTATATATGCATTTACTACACTGTTGCTGAAGCATCTCTGGAATTTCCTATATTTGTTGTAGAAGAAGATGACTCCGCAGAGGAAGAGTTGGATAATATAGTTCCAGCTTTTCTTTTGGCTTCTCTTTTCTTTCTTTCGTCTTTCTTTTTCTTTTCAAACATTGCAAATACTTGAAGACCAACGGGCATACCTTGAACTTCTTCAACAACGTCCGGATTTGCAGCAGATTTATCCTTTGATGATAAAGAAGATGCTAATTTAGCCTTATATTCAGGTGAGAAGAAGTTTGGATTAAGAGTTTTTGGTGGAACTTCCCAATTATGTGGCCAAACTAAAGTTTCACCATTAGGTCCTAAACCACCATTTTCAGCTTGGCTATTTAATTTCTTAGCAACTTCATTACGTTTATCTTTCCATTCCTCTAAATCTTCATTAAACAATTCCCAGACACAATTAATACACCCACTCATACAACAATTATCAGGTTCAATTGGACGACCAGGAACTTTAATACCTGCAATTATTTTATTTTTATTTCTATATGATAAATCTCTACGTGATGATTTCGTTGCTGTTTTTGATGCACCACCGAAAACTTGATCAAATGTTGGACCACTTTTTTTGGCACTTGGATCGAAAACCAGAGATTGTGGAGATGATGGAGATGATGGAGACGATGTTGATGCTGGTGGGGGTGGTGTATCTTTATTTTCTAATCTAAACCTTTGACGAGCAATGTAATATGCATCTGTACGAACAATATTTAAATGTGCAATATCTACCACAGAATCATAATAAGCATATTTACCAAATGAATATAACTGTGCTTTTTTGAATTGTTTGTTTTCTGTTTCTTTAGTATCATTGGAATTTGCAGATGATGTTGAATAAGAAGAATAATTAACTCTCGGTCTTGCGGAACCTAAAGATAATGAAATCTTGCATGTATTCTCTATTAAAACTTTTGATATCATATATAAATGTTATATCGTGATCTCTCTTTTGTATATAAAAATATATATCTAAAATATATTATTAATGCTGTGAAAGTGAAAATATATTCAAGGTTTGTATTTGATTATTTGTATATATATATTATAAATCCATCTCCACATGATATTTTTCTTTCTGGTAATTTTCTCTTCATATAAAGGCGAGGTCGATTTCTCTATTATGCATATATTTTTTAGATGAATTTTGTGTGTCCTTCCCAAAACTGAATCGGGCAACTGAATTATATTAGTGGCAAATCTGAATCTAAATTAAATGCTTTTTCTTGTATAATTTTATTTTTACAGTTCATAAATTACTAAAATCATAGAGATACTACCCAAGAAACATAATGATTATTCGATTCAGATCAAAAGATGGTCAATATCGTCTGAATTGTGAAGGTAATACAAATTTTGGTGATTTATTAAATGAATTGGTATTAACAAAATTACCAGCTATTGATCCATCATCATTAACAATTACATTTCCTAGAAACAACAATGATACAAAAGTTGCAAATGAGGTAGAATCAATTACTGTTGATCAACTTAATTTGAAAAATGGTGATATGTTAATGTTAAATTATGATAAATCTAATAGTACATCCAATGGTCAAAGTATTTCAGGTAAAATAGTTACTAGTAACGATAATAATTTTAATAATGATAGTACATGTGTTAATATAAATAAGATAATAGATTCTTCATCATTTGAAAAACAGTCTAAATTAGATGATGATTTAGATAAAGATCCTGGTTTAATTCCAAGAAAGAAAGGACCATTATGTAAACATAGTGATAAAGGTATGTGTGAATATTGTTCACCATTACCACCATGGGATAAAGAATATCAAGCAGATCATAATATTAAACATATTTCATTTCATGCATATATTGATGAATTAAATAGTAAAGTAAATAAGAAAGAAGGTGGATCAAGTTATATTCCACCACTTAAACCAAGTAATTTTTCAATTAATAAAAAATGTCCGTCAGGACATGAACCATGGCCAAAAGGTATTTGTTCTAAATGTCAACCATCTGCAATTACATTACAAAGACAAGAATTTCGTATGGTTGATCATGTTGAATTTGAAAATAGTGATATGGTTAATAAATTTATAAATGCATGGAGATTAAGTGGAGTTCAAAGAATTGGTTTATTATTAGGTAAATATGATAGATATGATAAAATACCATTAGGTATAAAAGTTAAAGTTGAAGCTATTTATGAATTCCCACAAATTGATCAAGAAGATGGTATTATATTACAGGAATGGATTGATGAAGATAAAATTATTAAATTATCAAAAGAATTAGGGTTATTACCAGTTGGTATTATATTTACAGATTTATCAGATTCAGGTAAAGGAGATGGTAGTGTTATTTGTAAAAGGCATTTAAATTCATTTTTTTTATCATCACTTGAAATTTTATTTTCAGTTAAATGGCAATTAAAATATCCTAATAAATGTAAATGGAGTGAAACTGGTGAATTTTCTAGTAAATTTGTTACATGTGTTATAAGTGGTAATAATAATGGAGAGATTGATATTAATGCATATCAAGCATCTGAATCAGCTGAAGCATTAGTTAAAGCAGATTTAATTTGTGCATCAACTCATCCTGATCAAATGTTTATTAAAGAAGCTAATTCAAATAGATATGTACCTGATATTTTTTATCAAAAAATTAATGAATATGGATTACAAGTTAAACATAATGCAAAACCTTCATTTCCAGTTGAATTTTTACTTGTATCATTAACTCATGGTTTCCCTGAAAAGGAAGAAAATAGTTTATTTAAACCATGTAATTTTCCTATTGAAAATCGTGAATATTTAGGTGAGCATGCAGATCTTCATAGTTTATCAAAACAATTTACATGTATTGATAAAGGTCATTCAAGTATTGAAGAATTTTTAATAGAATTAAGTGATTTCCACTTACTTCTTTATATGATTTACAATAGTAATGTTTTAAGTGAAGAAGAGCAGAAAGTGGCGGTGCATGCGGTACGTGATAAATCCTCAGAGATGGCGCAGCAACTAATGATAAGTAATGGATTTAAAACGTTGCAAACACTCTGTCGTATGTAAAAATAAAAATATATACGTATATATATAATTTTCTTTTATAAGCAAGCAGTAAAATATTGAAAATAGTTTTTCAAAAACATTACAAAAAAATTGCAAAAAAATTCAAAAAAATGCAAAAAAATGCAAAAAAATGCAAAAAACCGAAAATTCAGTCTGGAAAGTTCTCGAATTCGTTTTCGCCGTCCCTTTTGAATGGAAAAGAGAGGGAAAATTTTTATTTTTATTCATGGAAATTGGAAGGTTGAAAAAAAAAAAATATTATATATATATATTTTTAGTGGCACACATCCTCATCATCACATATATATTATAGTTATACAAATTGCCTTTTTCATTTATTTCATATATTTTACATTATATATAACATATTTTATTATTATATTTTTATATACTATTTTTCTATTCTTTTTTTTTGTCTTTTTGTCTTTTACATTTAATAAATCAATTATTTATAAATAAATAGTTAATAAAGAAAAGATGTCTACTCCATTCGGTGTTGATTTAGGTAACAATAATTCTGTTATTGCAGTTGCAAGAAATAGAGGTATTGACGTTGTCGTTAATGAAGTCTCAAATAGAGCAACTCCTTCAGTTGTTGGTTTTGGTTCAAAGAATAGAGCTATTGGTGAATCTGGTAAAAATCAACAAACTTCAAATTTAAAAAATACAGTTACTGGTTTAAAAAGATTATTAGGTTTATCTTTTGAATCACCTGATTTAAAAGTTGAACAAGAATATTCAACTGTTCCACTGTTAGCTGATGAACATGGTTCAACTTGTGCAAAAGTTAGATTCCAAGGTGAACAACATGAATTTACTTCTTTACAATTAGTTGCAATGTATTTAAATAAATTAAAACAAACAACTGAAAAAGAAACAAAATCAACTATTAAAGATATTTGTCTTGCAGTCCCAGTTTGGTATACTGAAACTCAAAGAAGAGCTGCAGCTGATGCTTGTAAAATTGCAGGTTTAAATCCAGTTAGAATTGTTAATGAAGTTACAGCAGCTGCTGTTAGTTATGGTGTTTTTAAAACTGATTTACCAGAAGATGAACCAAAAAAAATTGCTTTTATTGATATTGGTCATTCAAGTTATACTTGTACAATTGTTGCAATTAAAAAAGGTGAAATGAAAGTTTTAGGTACTGGTTTTGATAAACATTTTGGTGGTAGAGACTTTGATAGAGCAATTACTGAACATTTTGCTGATGAATTTAAAGGTAAATATAAAATTGATATTAGATCAAATCCAAAAGCTTATTCAAGAGTTTTAACTGCTGCTGAAAAATTAAAGAAAGTTTTATCTGCAAATACCGCAGCTCCAATTAATATCGAATCTGTTATGAATGATGTTGATGTTTCATCTCAATTGACTAGAGAAGAATTAGAAGAATTAGTTCAACCTTTATTAGAAAGAATTGCTAATCCAGTTAATGATGCATTAAATATGTCAGGTTTAAAAATTGAAGAAATCGATTCAATTGAATTAATTGGTGGTACTACAAGAATTCCATGTTTAAAAAATAAAATTACTGAAATTTTCGGTCAACCATTCTCAACTACTCTTAATCAAGATGAATCAATTGCTAAAGGTGCTGCTTTTATTTGTGCAATGCATTCTCCAACTTTAAGAGTTAAACCATTTAAATTTGAAGATATTAATTTACAATCAGTTACTTATTTCTGGGAAAGAGGTACTGAAGACACTGATCATTTAGAAGTTTTCCAAAAAGGTGCAAATTATCCATCAACCAAATTAATTACTTTATACAGAACTAAAAATTTTGAAGTTGAAGCTAAATATACTCATCCAGAAGATTTACCACCTTCAACTAAACCTTTAATTGCAAAATGGTCAATTACTGGTGTTGAAGTTCCAGAAGGTGAAGAATCTGCAACTTGTAAATTAAAGGTTAGACAAGATCCATCTGGTTTCTATACAATTGAAGAAGCATATATTGTTGCTGAAAAAGAATTTAAAGAACTTGTTGAAGAACCAGAAGCTGAAAAGAAAGAGGGTGAAGAAGCTGCTGAAGGTGAAGAAGCTGAACCAAAAGAACCAGAATATAAGATTGTTAAGAAACTTGTTAAAGTTGCTGACTTAAATGTTGAATATTTCGGTCAAACTCTTTCAGCTAGTCTCCTTGCTGATTTCCATGAAAAAGAATTCAAGATGGTTGCTGATGATAAATTAGTTGCTGAAACTGAAGAAAAGAAGAATGCACTTGAAGAATATATTTATACTTTAAGAGGTAAATTAGAAGATGAATATAAAGATTTTGCAAGTGATGAAGAAAAGGAAAAATTATCTAAGATGTTAATGGATACTGAAGAATGGTTATATGATGAAGGTTTTGATTCAACCAAGGGTAAATATGTTGCTAAATATGAAGAATTAGCTTCAATTGGTAACTTAATCAAAGGTAGATACAATGCAAAACAAGCAGAATTAAAAGCTAAATCTAATCAAAAGAAAGAACAAGCTGCAGCTGCTGATATTTTTGCAAAGATTGCTGCAAACAGAAAGAAGGATGCTGATGGTGATTCTGAAATGAAATAAATTTGAATTAACTGAATTCACAACATGAAAATATTCTAATGCAATAAAATAGATTAAATCATAAAATAAGTAATAATTTTTCTATATTTATTTATTTATTTTTTTTTACTATACTTTAATTTTAATATTAATTTTCGTTTTTTTATCGTTTCTTTTTTTTTTTTAAAAAAAAGGAGAAAAATCCCCAACCAAGGGATTTATGAAGTGCTTAAATTTTCCTTCTCTTTTAGAACCATCTATAAATGAATTTACGTAAATAATTATATAATATATAATTCAACTTATATATTAATGATAACCTTATATAATTTGATTATTTGCCCGATGAGTAGTTGATAAACTCAATCTGGTAACTCATTGCGTCATCCTTCAAAATTGTTAGCAAATTGCGGTGCTAAATTGAATGCTCGCCATCTCTTTTAGTTTTTCTTTTACAGAACAAAAAAGACTATAAACGATATTCTGATCACTGATTGAGTCTGATCTGTGTCTGTCAGATAGCATACGTTTGTTCTGGATTTAAAAAATATTGCATTTGTTCCGATTTCACAAATTAGCATCCATATAAAATATAACCATATTTGTAATTTTTCTTATAGACTAGATACCACTGTATTTTCTTCCTTTAAATATCATTTTATTCATATATTCAAAAAAAAAATTAAAGCATATATATCAAAAACAATCATTTTAAGCATATTTTGACAATGCTGTCAAATAATTTAGATCCAACGAATAATAATAATAATAAGAACAATAAATGCATAATTAAAAAAGAAAACAGTTTAAAATTTGCTAACGAAACAAAAAATTTAAATTTAATAATAGAGAATGATTCTCAATTTAATAAATTAACAGGTCAATTACAACAACATGCACATCAACCACATATTTCTTCAAAACTTTCACTTGCATTTCAAAAACAACATCAAAAATCAAAAAATGATAATTCAAATGATTTAAAATCTGCATCAATAAATGAAGATGAAGCTATAAATGAAGAAGTTGAACGAAAATTAAAAATTCCTGATTCAACAGTTTCTTCATTATCGATAAAAAATTCTAAAAATTCTAAAAATTCTCAAAATCCACTTACATTTGCTCGTTCAATTACAAGTACAGATTCTAAAGGTAAAAAGAACCATGGATTAAGTGTTATTACTTCAGTAAATGAACCTTTTGCACAAATTAGTGAAGAAATGGTACACTCTGAAAATATTGGATCAAATATAGTTACAATTACAAAAGAAAATTCATTACATAAAACATTGAAAAATAATTTATTAAACACTGATATTAATAATAATGATAATAGGAATAATAATGATAATAAAAAAATAGAAATAGATACAAATATTAATCCTGATGAAATTAATGAAGATCATGTTCATGTTGTTGATTTTTCTTTGATTGATGATGAAGATGAAGATGAAGATGAACCTGACCATGAAATTATCAAAGAAGCTGAAGAAGATTTAAGTGAATATAAAGAAGGTGGTTATCATCCTGCATATATTGGAGAAAGTTATAAAAATGGTAGATATATATTAGTTAGAAAATTAGGATGGGGTTATTTTTCAACTGTTTGGTTAGCAAAAGATACAGTTAATAATGTTCATGTGGCTATGAAAGTTGTTAGAAGTGCTCAAGGTTATAGAGAAACAGCTGTTGATGAAATCAAATTGTTAACAAAGATAAATATAACTGATAAAGATCATCCTGGTCATCAATACTTAATTAAATTATTAGATTATTTTGATCACGAAGGTGAGAACGGAACTCATATTTGTATTGTATTTGAAGTCTTGGGTGAGAATTTATTAGGTTTAATAAGGAGGTATAAACACAAAGGATTACCAATCAAATTTGTAAAACAAATTGCTAAAGAAATTTTATTAGCAATTGATTTTTTACATAGAAAATGTGGTATAATTCATACTGATATCAAACCAGAAAATATATTAATTGGTATTCATGAGGTTGAGGCATTATTAAATTACCTTGAAGAAACTCAATGGGAACGCCATATTTTAAAGAAGATTTCAAGTAAAATATTAACTAATGGAAATGGTAGTATTGATACAAAAAGTTTAACAGACTTGGCAAAGGCAAGAAATTTCTCTGGTAAGACAAGATATGGTAAAAGAAGGACAAATACAATTGTTACAGGTTCACAGCCATTACCATCACCATTGAGATCATATTCCAGTTCTTTTTTCAATTCACCTATTAGTTCCTCAGTTACAAAAAATTTTAATGATTCTTCTTCAACTTCTTTTGTTGATAGTAATAATAATAATATTAACAGCAACAACAACAATGTCAATAACATTGGTAACAGCAGTAGTATGAATGCTAGAAATATTCCAATTCCAATGTCATCATCATCAAATTTAAGTCGAACAATTCCTATTTCAAGTTCGTTAGCTTCAAGCTCAGACTTACCAAGTCGAATGTCATATAAAGATATTCAGTCTATTATGCATAAACATAATGAAACAGAAAAAAATTTATTTAATTATGTTCCACCAAGTGCCGAAGAGATTGTCGATGATGATATAATTAAAGTGAAAATTGCAGATCTAGGTAATGCTTGTTGGATTTATAAACATTTTACAAACGATATTCAAACAAGACAATATAGATCACCCGAAGTTATATTAGGTGCAAATTGGGGTTGTACAGCAGATATTTGGTCTGTTGGATGTTTAATTTTTGAACTTTTAACAGGTGATTTTTTATTTGAGCCAACAACTGGTCAATCATTTAGTAAAAATGATGATCATTTAGCTCAAATAATTGAATTATTAGGTCCAATACCTGAATATCTAATTAAGTCAAGTTTTTATGGTAAACATTATTTTCATTCAGATTTACGTACTTTACGTAAAATTCAAAATTTAAAACCATGGCCACTGGAGAGTGTTTTATTAGAAAAATATAAGTTTAGTGAACAAGATAGTTTAGAAATTTCTGATTTCCTTAAGGGTATGTTAATTTTGGATCCACGTAAGAGATTAGATGCTGCTGGATTATCCAACCATTATTGGCTAAACGATGCAAATGTCGAAGGTCATATCGATAGACAAGTTGGTACTAGAGGTGAAGATATTGGTGAAGGTTGGTATCGTGAGGCTCCCAAAGAGTTTTAACTTTTGTAATTATTAGTATTTTTATTCAATTCATTATTTTTCTTTACATTTTTATTTAACTTTATTATTTTATTATTTTATTATTTTATTATTTTATTATTTTATTTTATTTTATTTTATTTTATTTTGTTATTTTATTTTATTTTGTTATTTTATTTTATTTTGTTATTTTATTTTATTTTGTTATTTTATTTTATTTTGTTATTTTATTTTATTTTATTTTATTTTACATTTTCTCATTCTGTCATATTGTATAATCGCATGTATTGTTATATAGTAAAGTAGTTACTCTTTTTTTCAATCTAAAAGAAACATCAATAGAATTT